>LR736987.1:10415-45345 GCA_902654985.2 Oryctes borbonicus | reverse complement strand
TGAGGCGCCGTGGCTTAGTTGGTTAAAGCGCCTGTCTAGTAAACAGGAGATCGTGGGTTCGAATCCCACCGGGGCCTTCTCGCACTTTCATTGGTGTTTTGCATTTTAATAAATACTTAATATGCAAGTTTCTTACTTTAAAATGTATTTTATTCCAAAAAATCATGTATTGGAACGTGGGAAGGTATGTCGAAGGAAAGTAATCAATAAAAATGTATTGCCAACCTGAAATTTGTGCACAACTTCAAAACCGCTTATTGAGTTTATGCCTCAAACAATCGGCTTACAAAATTTTTGGTATTCAACAGTTACGATAAAAGATAAATTGTAGGCTATTGAATAACGTCAGAAATAATTTAAACATTATTGCTAGTTTTATTCATTACCAACAGGACCGAATTTTTGATGCTGCTGATTTTTGTTAGTTGAACTCAAAGTTATGGTAATTTTGGTAAATCATATATGGCACAATTGTATCTTTATGGTATTCCCTTTAAAATTAATTTTTTTCACTCTCCATTTCATTAAAATATTAAATTTTTTACATTTGTCATAATTTCTCAATTAATGAGGTAACTTGGTCTTTAATAAAAGATGAGATAAAAAAAAATTCAAAATAAAACACAGTGAATATTTTTTTACATTTAATATACTATATTTCACAATCTTTAAATATATTCTATACTCTTAATCACATGTACATATACATTTTTTATTCTTCTTTATAATATGCCTCGCGTAACGCATTCCATGAATAGACTTTCGACAAATCGCAACCTTGTAACATTTCGTAACATCTACAGAGACACGTTCTCAAAACCTATACCATACACGATCGTGTTTTCTTCGAACGGGGTGAAAAATCGAATCACAACTGGGAATATTCGAGTCCTTTCTCTCGCACATTAAATCAATTGCACCATAATCACGATTTCTTTCGTATAGCGCGGGGGACGGGAAAAACTAACAACGATCGACGCCACGTTTCGTTTCGTAAACATCTTCGTTCCTATAAAGTAGTCTTCACTATTTTTGGCTAAACTTGATTTGCGATGGAACAACGAATAAGATCTCATCGCTTCGTTCTTGTTTCATTGTTGCGAACTGTGAAAGAATATTCGAAATACGCTCTTTTTCGGAACATGGAAGCAGAAAGCTAGAAAGACACTTTCTGCAACACTTGTTTCTCCATCATTCCCTATGCTTTTTAAGATTTTATATACTATTTGTTGATTTTTTGTTTTTTTTTTATTATTTTGGGAAATATAATTACAAACATTAGCACATCGATTTTCCATTGTTTTTTTTTTTTATTATAATTTACGTAAGTAGTAATATTTCTTTCATTATTTTCAATAACTTATTTTTTTCACATTTTTTCTTTAATTATAATAATAATATGACGATAATATTTTCATCCCTTACATTATTAATAATATTTCCTTGCTACTTGTATATAGTAAGTATAATTTATTCTGTTTTTTTTTTACGTTAAATGCATTACATAAGAAGGATATATTATTTTATTCATTATTACTAATTAATGCATTTTTTCGACACGAACCTATGCGAATCCGTCTAAAGAACTTATTAATCACGAGTTTGTTTCTTTTTTAAAGCAACCAGATAACACCCTCGTAAAAAACTGAGCCCCTAGTCCTAAGACGGGTTCGCAGACGACATTGGACATCACTATCCGGTGAATGAGGCCCAACGCCGCGCCCTCTAATGCCTCGCGCGCCAATTAACTCAAGCTCAATGAACAACGTCACGTAGCGGCGTCGTTCCACATTTAAACTGACAACTGCGCACGAGGCGGGAGGTTTAAATCTAATATATAGCTTCGGAGTTGAAATTTGAGGAGGGGTACGAAGAGGGTAAGAGGGAGAAATGGAGACTAGTTGGTTGTTTTTTTTTCATTATTGTAAACTACGAAAAGCCATTTTAAGCATGGCTTTGCAACATGGATTATGTTTGTTTTTTCTTTCATGTATGTATATATTTAATGCGTATATATGTATAATAGTATATAGAGTCCATATTTTCCGTTTTTTTTTTTATTCGAATCCATTAATGCCTTTTTTTAATAAATTAACCGACAACCAATTACTTCTGAATGTCCCAATTTTCCGATTTATTATTTTTGAAAGTGTATGATACTATGTGATCGATAACAATTGATTATTTCTTTAAACACTTGAATATGCACATCGACGAAACATTTTTTTTTTTGCTTTTATTTGATTTTTTTACACCCGACTCGCTAACACTAACAAATCTCATATTTCCTTCCATTTCCTTTTCGTTCTTAGCAATAGTTCCTTTCTTATATAATGAAGAAAAGAACTACATCCAGTCTTTGTGTGTACATACACTTCGCACAATTAATTAATGAGAAAACACTGTATCGAGACATTTTAAATTTTACCGCACACTTCCAATGAGTCCTGTTTTGGTTTTTTCGTTTCCCGAGCTTTCTACGCGATTGGTTTTCCTCTCTACAGAAGCGCGGGATTTTTAAATAAGTTATTACCGGAAACGGAGATTCAACGACGTAACTGGCCGATCCATGTTATTTTTTTTATAGTTGTGTTTTTGTAGATGCAATCAGGTATTAGTTGTGGCGCATTGTTTCATCGCATTTTTTTGTTTTGAACAAAATTCAACATTAATTATGTAACGGTGTATGTTGCCGCGTTTCATTGGATCGATTCAAGTCGTAAATTTCAAAATTTGCGCGTATAGCTTGTGTGTACGTCTTACTTATTGTACTTCGTATCTTTTTTTTTTCATTGTATTTATGAAATTCCGCTTTCTTGTTAGTTTATTTATGTGTGTTTTTTATATGTAACTCACATGGGTAAATCTACGATTTTTACACCTTATAAGGGAAGAAAGATAATACGAAATTATACCTACGGAGGTGGTTACCCATTTATATTGTTTGTTCTTTTTTCACACAATAATTATGCAGGTACACATTACAAAAGAATCAAAATATACAACGACTACAAGGTGATTGTAAAAGTTAGTTATTGAAAGATATTTTTGTTTTTGAAGAAGGGTGCGAAAGGATGAAATTGGGGGTGATTTAGGAGGAGGGTATGAATGCTTGTTATAACATTTAAATCTAAATGAATCGTTTAAAACTACAGCATTTTTTACTTTAAAACCTATTATAAACTATAAACTTCCTTGGTTGCGTGTATGTATTGTAAGTTTCACTAAAACTGACTTTGTACTCACATTAATTAAAAAATATTACTACTAAAAATATATATTATATAGAATAATTCTTAAAGAATACGCAATATAACATCTCTCTGATGCGAAAAACTCAGGTTCATACACATATGAACAACGATAATATACGCGTTTGTCTTTTGGTAAAAATACCATACAATAATAAGGATAATCATAATTTATACAATTAATAACATAATTAACGTTTACTTTTTCTTACAGTTTCCTTCTCTGTCATATTTCCTTATTTTTGTTTGCTCTTTACACCTATTTAGATTACTCGTTTTCCTTGGACTTTCAAATGAAAGAAAAAAATTAAGTATCTCTAGATATATGCAGCAGCTATGACACTGATTCTATTCCGAAATTTCCTCTTTCCTTCTTTTCTAATACCGCAAAGTTTCGTTGGAAAGCTTTCCCAAGTAGAAACGTCAAGAATGTGCGCACTGTAACACTGTCGTTGCATTCACTTGTCTTCCTCTTAGGCAACAGCCGCCTTGTTTCCTAGAATGTCGTATTGTTCGGGTCCGTCGGCGATTCCCCGTCATTCGATGGCAGTGGTGCCAACTGCGTACCGGGCGATACCAACATTGACGGTTCCGTATTCCTTCGCTTCATCTTGCCTTTCATTTTCTTCAACATTGTAGCCTGTATGGAGGGGGAGAGGGGGTATATTCGATAATATCTTTTTATGGATTTATTTTTTGATGAAATTGCTTTTTCAATTTAGATATTTTGCTTTTATGTTTTAGGCGGGCACTAAGAGTTAATCAACAATAAGTAACAAAAGATGAATAATTACTAAAACAAATGAAATCTAATCAAAATCTTTGTAATATGAAAAAAACAAAAATACTTAGAAAGAAAAGGTATTAATAAGACAGCGACAAGCAAAAATTTTAAAGAAACAAATCCAAAAAGAATATATATAAGAGAACTATAGATATACATATACGTGTACGTATAAATTCAATGTTAAAATACTGAAAAAATAATAATGCTACATGCAAGAAATCTCTTCCCGAATAATCTACATAATATATGTATAATTCCTTCGAACACGCTACCCTGTGTATTTATTTCATTTTAACCTATGGTCGAAACGCGGTTCAAATCACGCAACAGGTCGATACTTGCACTATCATAGGGTAGGATTGCTAATCATCCGTACTCTTACCCCCCTCCCCGTTTGTCGGCATGATATTTGGTTCTGTGGGGCGTCGTTTGAACTTGTTTTTCTTCAACATTGTAGCCTATGCATCCAAGAAGTAACATGTATTACAGGAAAAGAACAGAAAATCGAAAGGAAATAAACATCGATCATCAATAGAAGAGCGTTTTATAGAAGCAAAGAAAATCGATAGAGAATTTCGTAAGGTTGGTAGTACTCGCAGGCGGGGATTCGTTGATTGGAAACGTTAAAACAGTTGTAGTAGTGAAAAGAAACATCAATATACATCGTTCGCTGTAACTTTTTTTTAATATCAAACGTTTCCAAATATGGGCGTAGCCAGAGGGGCCATGTGTCCCCTCAAATCTCCGAAATATTTTCACTTTCTTTTCTTATCGCCGGTCATACAAAAGTCTCCAAAATGTCAACTCTAATTAGCCCTCTGTTTTATCAAATTCTGGCTACGCCCATGTTTTCATACAACCTTCTACCACATCCTACGCATACTATCGAATTCCTTTTCAAATAAATTTAACCAACAACAGAGTTAAAGGAATAGTACATCTCTAGTAATGCACCATGAAACATCAAAAACATATACCAACACCGTCTGTGTACAATGACAGCTATCAGTGAAGGGAAACGGGTGTTACACATGTGCATCTCTTTGTTATTTCATTCAGAGCAATCTTAATAATATTCTGTTACGAGAAGCTACAAAGGACTCGAAAAAATTTTTATCTCCTAAATTACGCAAAATATTGAATAAGACTGCAGGCATATATTTTATATCACTGTGTGGTATTGAGCATCAAAATAGAACAAGTTCTCTCTTGTTTTTTCTTGTTGTTTTTTGATGGCCACAAAAAGGATTCGTGAAAAAAGCATAAGAAAGAAAAATTAAACAAGTGTTCTGTGAATTAGTGCTGCACCCGAATTTCTATAGAAAGTGTTTCAAATAGTGTGATTGGTATATTGCTGTAAATATATGAGGGCTAAATATATAGCAGATTGATTATAAATTTTTGGGGAGGGTGGATAACATTTTCAATATTTTTTCTCCAAAAACATGCGTATAAAAAATAAAATCTTAAAAATCAACCAGATGAAGGATAACATGTTGAACATTTTTGATTTCGTTTGACTATTTCTGCACACTGTAGCCTCTAAGAAAAAATAAGCAACATATAACGTTTTGACAGCTACTAACATCAACAGTGGCCATTTTGACACCTGGTGATATCGACAAACTGTCGACAAATTCACTACAGAAGCTCTCTCTAATCTGCCGGAGCTGCACAAGTCTAAAACTAACTAACTTCTTTAAATAAACAAACTAGTAAGCTGGGAAATTAAAAATACTAACATATACAGAACGTTACGCACCTTTAAGGCTGATTTTAGTACAACGACATCACAAGGACTTTGCACCCAAGGTTCGCCATCCACTTGAACTGGTATATCAGAATGAAGATGAATTTTAATATGGCCGCCCTGTAAATTGCGATAATTCTTGATTTTTTGATAGTAAATGTGACACATGGTTGTTATAGCAGATCTACGAGGACTATTAAATAGAAACGTATTTATTTAAAATTTAGACCAGGACACCGGGCTTTATCTAACAACGATATTTGTTGGTTTTCTCTCTAAGCGTCATTAAGTTCGAAAGTTATATTTCGTAATTTTTAGTTAGGTAACAAAAAGTACGATAATATTAATACTAAACACTATGCAGACATTCAGACCTCCGAGGTAGTTGGTAGGGCTCTGTTTCCCCGAATTCTCTTACAAATCGGTACACGACATAATTTGATACGACCGTATTCTGTTGCATTCTACGGCTCTAGTTTCCCGAAATTAAATGCTGCAGCCTCCGTAGACTCACTCCGGTTGGATGGTTCGTCATATCAATCTCAGGACGAATTACAGAGTGAAAATGGATCAATCATAACAATAAACCAAATATAACTCCCGTTATCTAATGATATTGTCAGACTCATTAAATTACACTACTGAAGAAGCCCCCTTCGAGGCATTATTGCAGATAACTCCAATAGACGGCCATTGAAAGATATCGCATTAAAAGATGCTGTTCTTAATTTGATGTCTTCATAGAACGAATTAGATCCTGCTTTAATTGCCAAATGTTGGCAAAAAAAATGTAGATAAAGATCAAGAAGAGGCGGATGATTTGTACTACAGCGAAAATGAAAAGAAAGCTAAGCATTACTAATTTTCATTACTACATATACATTTATTACTAGATAATTAACTGGAATGAAGTAGATGCAAAACCGGAAAATATCGATGAAGATAAAGACGAAAAAGAAATCTAAGAAAAAAAGTAACTGAACATAAAAACAAACTAAGATATCAGAATATGATTAAAGGGTATATTGTTTTTATTAAATTTCATAATAAAAAAATATATTAATACGTTATCATTCCCGGTATCAAGCGTTTCTTGTATTTCTATCGGAAATCCTCGTAGATTCAGTGTATTATTTATCCATTATAATATACTGGTTAAATCTAAGTAGTAACTTTTTTCTAATCCAGTGACTAGAAAGAATACACTAAACTTTTAAAATCTACAAACCTGCGCAATTCTCATAGCAGATCTTAAGCCGGATTGTATCTGACCCAAATGCACAACTCCAGTAACTCCAACAACCTCTAACATACCATCCCAATGATTCGGCTTGGAGAATTGATCCTCCTTCTCCGGACCCCACGGATTAGCGCCTGAACCCCAACTGTCCCAAAAGAATTTCACATTGAAAAGCGCAAAACATTCGCGAAGCAATCTCGAGGAACTTACCTTAAAATATTTAAGATGATAATGCCTTCGACCTGGGGCAATTCCACCAATTTGCCGTCGACTTCTAAGCGGACTTCTTTATGCAAATCTTTGCACATCTTTGGACCGACCATTTTGCGTAAGCCCATCTTCACGTAAACGCCTTTGTTATGGAGTCTGCTGTTGAATTTGTTAGGGTTCTCTTCTCTAGCGTTATGGAAGTCCAAGCAGAGATCGGCATCTATACCGATGCCAAAGTAGTTGTTCATGACGAAGATTTGAGAATTGTCACCGCTGGTTGAACCTGCTACTACTAAATTCCGGAAGAGAAGGAGAGAAAATATGAAGTGAGTTAGGGATTTTGGGAGTTGTCAACGTTAATGTTTTTTGGTTTTGTTAGTGATGAAAATTTTTCATGGCCAAAAGCTTAACGAATTTTAACAGTTGGTTTAACAGAAATGACCCAGAATATTACTTCATTTCTTCTGCGTTTATTTCCTTGCATTCTTAGATTCTCTTTTATTTTAACATCTTTTTACTATTTTTTAGTTTTTTTCTTGTGCAAGACGTTTTAGTTTGAGTCATTTAGAAGAGGCTGCATTGGAAATGACTATGAGATGATTTTAGGCATATTTATGACGTCAATATTGTTTATTCTTTCTAGGCTTATATTTTGACGTCCAAAATACTAACTCAGATGCTGATTTTGATATTCTTTTCGAATAAATTCAATATAATAAACCATTCTGGCAATTGAATTGCAGGGAACACTGGCCGTTTGTCAGCAAAATATCTGCTAAATAATTGTCCAAAGTATTAAATAATAATTGATTGAATTATATCATTTTCAAGCATATTAAAATAACTTTGACCGTAATTTTGGCCCTCTTTAAAAAGCATATGTTTCTATAATGAGAAGATACCTGAATCCATATGAAAATTTAAATAAGATTGTTTAGCTGCTTTTAGTCGTCTAGATATTTTTTTTCTTTTCAGGAGCACAACTAGCTCTACTAGATTTGTGCCCAGTTACAGGTAACTTGGGAAATGTCGAATTTTAATTTTGAAAGGACTACTCGTTAAGCAATTTTGACCATGAACACTACATATTTTTTAACTAAAAATAAAATCATTTGAATACGTGTTATATTAATTGGATAATCACATAAGTCACCTAAATTTAGAGACAAACGGTTTTTTTTGTATCTCTCTAAACTTTACTGTCAGTATTGTGTTAATTGGAAAAAATCTCTTACTATATTTTCCAACTAAAAAAGAAGGTTACTGTGATATTTACTGTAAATATTGAAAGCGCAAAAATCGTAGATAAATCTTGAAATTGCATGCAATTATTAAAGATTTTCTGGTCCTCTTAAATAAATTCTAACTACTACAATTTTTTCGCTTTCATAAGAAGCAATCTACTTGTTTTCGAGAAAAAAAAGCAATATCAAACCGTCAATCAGGAATACCAATTTTAAAATACCAAAAAGATAATGTTGTTTTGCCGTAAGTAAAGGTATTCGTAGTAGTAGTAGTAGTGGTAGTAGAGATGCATATACCAAGAAAAAGATCGAATCAAACTGGTGCTTTTGTTATTTCGAAGAAAATACGAAAACGAAAATCGTGTAAATAACTTAAGAACACAAAATCTACGATAAACAAAATACGTAACTTCAAATTAATAAGATATTTTTAATAAGTTAAGCCATGCAAAAGATTTTTTAATACAGTTGGTGGTTTATTTTTGGGGAAAGTTATTTAAATTTCTTGTTTATACAGCTACACACAGAAGATTTTTTATCAATGCAACCGAAAGGAAAGCATATACAGACGGCACAAGCCATCTGGAATCAAATACCATGCTAGTATTGACAAAAAGAAAGGAATTCAAGACGATATAGTACCATTATCGCAGTTCACAAGTTTAAAAATGTTTTTGTTCCTTACAATTACTTTGAGAAATTTTGTCTGTGTACACTTGATATTTAGAGCTAAACTTCTACAAAGAGAATGTTCGGCATTTTGAAGACCATATAAATCATATTTCCTTGGAAAAACTTCCTTTGAAACTGTTTAGAGAAATGTGTGACATAAATGTATCGCAATGATAGTTTGCTACAGGATCTATTAGACGAGAAGATCAGTAGAATATCTTTCTTTCTTTTAATTATTATTCTTTTATATTCTTTCAATTACGCCGACACCTACGAGATTTATCTTGCAGTATCAGAAAGAGGTTTGAGAGCCTATGTTCTTCGCTCAGTCTATGTGAAAATTAAGAGAAACACTTTTTCCGTTTAGCTTTGAAATTTCATGAGGATGACGATGTAATAAGAAGGCAACATTTAAAAAAGAGATTTTAGCGAATTAAATTAGCAAAACCAATGAGAAATTCAGAAAAAGCAAATGATAGAATGCTTGGATTGCTGCTTTAGAAATTAATTTTCTTATTAATACGTTTACATGTTTTTTTTAGATGTCGATTTTAATACTTTTTCTATTACAAATGTCAATTTTTTTCGTCTTTACATATATTTTTTTATTTGGAAACTATACTAATCTACCTACTCTGTTTTTAGAGTTGATGGTTTTATTTTATTATTTATATATTTTTTAGTTTATCGCTTGTTTCTGCTTGCTAGTTTGTTTCTATCGTCTGTTTGTCGGTTTCGCTTATTCGATTTTGTTCTTTTCTTTTTTTAAGTTGTTATTATTATTACAGCAAAACAACATCAACATACACATATGATTGACCTGTTTTTTTAATTTGTTCATTGGTCACTTTCATTTTGGACAGTTTTTGCCTCTTCTTACCGGTGGAGTTGACCTGCTTGATACTGTCGTCTGATTTGTCCTCCGGGTGGAAGACCACAGTCCAACGGTCTAGGCGAATCTCCTCCGCGTCGATGACATCCCGTAAGAGGTTCAGCGGGTCTTCGCCACCGGTATAACCGGGACCCCATCTCAAGACACGAGCCAGATCATTACCTTAATATATTAAAAAGACATTTTCTATATTTCCAAGTTAAAAATCCTCACGATAGGATACCTGTTCCCAACGGGACGATGGCGCAAGCCGGCGATGAACATTGCGAATCCTGTCCCACATTATCTAAACATTGCAAAACCCAACCAATAGTGCCGTCACCACCGCACACTAAGATCTTGTAATTTTGGATGTTCCTAAAGACGTAGAGACCTGGTAGTGGTCCACCATTGTCTAAATCGAATACTTGGTACGGATTCAGTAATTTCCTGAAGCTTGAGATCAGTTCTAAACCTTGACAGCCTCCAGATTTCACGTTTACGAAAACCAGCAACGGTTGAACGCCGGCTGGGACCATTGACGGTTCGATGTTGGGTAGTAACATAACTGAGGATAGTTAAAAAGTAAAGATATACGTCTTGAAAGCTTGTCAAGGAAAAACAAATTAGGAATATTTACCTAAGAGGTGTTTATCTTCAAATTTCGATTCTCTAAGCGTATACAGCGCTCTCACAGCCTTTTCAGAGTCCTCGTAGGTTATAACCATTGAACCGTACTCATAATAAATGGGACCAATTTTGGAAAATTTATTTTCTGCAAGTTTTCAAACATTTTCGATCAGATGCGTGGTGCCTTACCGGGTGCATTCGCTTACCTTTGCCGAGTAAGTCCGTTAGGATGTTTTCATAATTACGCTCCGATAGATTGGGCGGTAGGTTTCCGACGAACAGTGCCAAGTTCGGACCGTGCGGGTCCTGTTTTAGCTGTAGGTAGAAGCGCATTAGTTCCATTTGTCGAATGCTATCTTTGGCGAGTTGCTTCATGATTTCCCACGGCCGTTCGTTCCACGACAGAACGCGTTCTGTCACTATAAAGGAATCAACGAAATAAGCGAAGTAAGAAATATGAACATTATTTCGAGACCGTACCTCCACCATCTAGCAAAACTTCACTGCATCTACAATCTTCCGTATTATAGCTTGCGCAATTGAACCGTTTCAATGCCATACTTATAAGGTCCGCCACTGTGGTATTGGAGTCAACAGGCAAGGTGCAGTATGCCTGTGCCACCTGCAATTTGCCAGGGTACACCCTGACGGTACCACTATCATTTTCTCCATCCCTATAAAAGCAAGAAGATGGCAAATCAGATGGATGCCAAGTGAAAAGTCTGACTTCAAGAAAGTTACAAAAAAGCTAGCAGTCAGCAAAGTGCTAATTTTACCATTTGCTTTATAATTTAAAAATTGTAATAAATCACTTACTTAAATCTTAGGAACATTGCCGGTCGTTTTCCCTCGATCCTGTGCAAGCTTAGGACCGGCGTTGGATCCTGCAGTCTGGTCTCGTTTGGGGAGTATAGATCAGTTAAATGAAACAGGTCGGGATTTGATGTGATGCGGAATGCTTTCAAAGCTTGCACCAGCACCTGTTCTAACGAAGATTGCCTCGGCACCACTATGGTTTGAAATATACCTCTTCTTAGCGAATTGTTGCCGTCGTACACCTTAATCACTTCTGTTCAGGCAAAGAAACAGCGACCTTTTCAAACAACTATTGAGATCTGAGAATGGTTAGGAACTTGGGAAATGTTTTGAAGCAGACAAAAATTGGTGTAGTCCAAAGGGGATGACCTCGTTTTTTATAGAGAATATTTCCCTTAAAAATCCACACGTTTATTTGTCGAACATTCAAAGAATCACACCAATTTTTGTTAGTTTAACTTTCATCTGTTTAAAATGATATTAAAAGTAACACTTACAATTAAGGTAAAAGCAAGAAAGTCGGCCCAACGGGTGAGATGGACCATGAACAATAACTTTCAACATATTCTGTTTACTTAAAGTTTCCCGAATTCTAATACTCTAATTCTAATAATACCCGATACTAATTTATTTTGGAATGGGAACACAGTTACTTATCAAAACGAACTTGTGCGTGCATACCTTCATCGCGGTCCTCCTTTTCTTTATTCTGCTTTTCTCTATCTCTCGACGATCCATGTGACTGGGAATATTCTTCATTACGTTTGTTATCACTACTGCTGAAATCGTCAGAAATGCTACGGGCTGCAAATAGCCAAAAAAGATGACAGACATAAGTCGTTATAGAATAGTGAAGCTTCAAAAGTTAGAAAAGGAAGAAACTTCCTAGCTATGAATGCAAAGATGCCTATAAGATAACAATGGAAAGTATTCATTCAAGTATTCGGGTATGCACAATTATCTATAATACATTTTTTTAATGTCTGGTACAATTATGTTACGCGAGGAAAAAAATGCTGGTTAGTATAGCATCAAATATGTGTGCTTAATATATACCCCGGAAGAAGATAATCTAGCAAGCCATGAACAAAGAAAACAAAAGAAAATTAACAATGGTATTAAAATACCAACACGAAAACAAAAAGAAAAAACAAGAGATGCGAATTAGTCACAAATAAAGAATTGTCAGTTTAAATGTTATTAAAAAAAAAAGAAAACAAGGAAACAACAGGAATAAATCAAACAAAATGCAAAATATGAATGAATAAATAAATAAAACAAAATAAAAATGGGTAAAACCAAATTATACCTCTGAAATAGGGGTACGAAGGGGCGCAATTGCCCTGGCACGTTCTTGGCATAACAAGCTTTAAACCCTTGACAATGGTCGAGTAGGCTGTGCCACCATTTTTGACGCTATCGTCACTCATGACTGCAAAATCATTCCATTGTTATCTTAAAAATAAAAAAATTAAAATAAAATTATATAAGTTAAGGATTGAGAAGTACGGAATTGGTCGAGAAAATAAAAAAAATCTAAAACTAGAAATTTCATTAGATTTGACCCATTTCGTTTTCAGGTTGGTAATTTATTAATATCCTTGTTTTATATCACACCTTTTTGTAATAAGGCGTTTGTTACTGCTTAATCCAATATTTCTAATCTATTTGGTCTACAGAACAAGTGCAGAAAATTGCTATATTTCCTACACTTTCGGGATCCTGAGGACGTACTGCAGAATGTAAAATTAGTGCAGTGTATGCGTATTTTCCCGTAACAGTCTAAAAAAGTTGTAGAAGGATTCAGATCTTATATTCAGAGCAGTTGAGCAATTTTGCTATTATTGTCGTTTTCAACATTTAATCATCATATACATAAACGTGTGCATATAATATAAACGCATATGCATATAACTGATATACAGCTAATTTCAGAATGTTTCTGTTTGCACCTACACAGGCTACACACCTCGATCGATATTATATTCATTAAAAATTAAACTACTTTTACTGCTCTTATCTATACTCATGTGCACTTGATTGCGTACATTTGTTTGCACCAGTTCATGATACCAAACTAGGCTAATGTCACCTTTAAAATTTGGTTCGTGTTTTGTGTCATCACGATACCAATCTGGGCGTACCTGATGTATGGAACAAAATCATAGGCAACTTGACTACAAATAATAACGTAGGCCTCCACAGCAAGACTCAGTTAAAACTAAACGTGTTCTGGGTTTGGGCCGTGTCGTAGTTAATCAAAAACTCAGCCTGTGAGCCATGCCTCAGTTAGTTTCGTCTTTGGCATGATCTACACATTGTTACCATGTTAATTATGGTCTACCATCTTTTCTTCTCCTGAAGAAGCGCTATATGATAGTAGGAGAAACGTCGAGTTTTTGATTAACTACACCCGGAACACGTTTAGTTTTAACTTGAATACAAAGTTCACGGCATCTAATTGCTTCTGATTGGTTTGTGATTTTTCTTTGAAAAAACTAATTTCAAAGTGATCTTGTTGTAAATAATACACACAGGTACAAAAATCTGGATTCATTTGAATTTTTGTTTAAAAAAAATGTTTTGAGATATTAATCTTAAGGTTCGTGAAAAGTTTAGGAAGAATAGATGAGTTTCATTAACAATAAAAAAAAAACAATAATAACCAAATTTTTGAATATTTCCACTTCTGGCCTTTTCGATAGCTTGCATACGTCTCGGCATGGAGTTAATTATATTTTTAGCATCATTTTATTCCAATTGCTCCCATTCTTTCTGAAACGCTGCAGCAAGTTCACCCAAGTTGTTTGGACGAAGTACATATGGAGGAATCTGCGTTCCTTGTTTGTCCCAGAGATGTTCTATTGCATTGAGGTCGGGACTGCAAGCTATCCAGTGCACACAATCCCGACCTCATTCAAATGTTCGTCGGATAATAATGTTCATGTACCTTGCAGCCTGCATAGGACTTTCATCAACCGCCACCAATTCAGTACGGACTTGGCTTGGCGGCCCAAATCATAACGGAGCCTACTTGATAGCTGATTCTTTCCAGTGTTGTACTGAGCAAATCGCTCTCCTTGTCTTCTCCAATTTCTTTTCCGATCATCTGATAATCTTATGGAAAATCTGGATTCATTCGAGATAATACATTGCTCCAATCAGCGTGATCTCGTGCAAAAGCTAGTGGAACTCTACGATGTTCCACAGATAGCTGTGGACATTGGACTGGTCTTCTAGACATTAAATTAAAAAAACGCAATCGATTTGGATACTAATCTGCTAGTACAGCTACCAATGCAAAACTTCTCTGTGGACTGCTGAAGGAGTAACGAGTAGTACTTGAACAGCATAATATCGGCCAGAGCTATCCTGAACTACTGCTCTGGCTGCATCCGTTGGAGTTAAAGACATTTTTTAGAAAGGAAACTGGAGAAGTTTCCCAGTTCAAACTCTTTTTAACAGTTGAAATGACACTTCCACTAGTTCTAAGATAAACACAAGGCACACTGAATATATTTTGGTTATAAATCACAAATTTGTTAATAAAAACATAATCTCTCATTTGTTATGATATCTGATATTTTTTCGATCGATTTTTTTTGCACATTAAGTATAGTTAGGCTCGGACCACAATTTCTTCGAACTCATCTTACTGGTTAATGAATTTTCATCAAATTCGAGGAAATGTCTTCAAAGTTGATACTATTCTAACATCTACAGTTATATTGACGTTCCCTTCTATTAGAAATCTGGTAATTCTATGCGCGACATAATTACAGTATTAAACATTTCGTGTTGTTGATTTTAATAAATCTATTGCAAGTTAGAACTTATTCTATTTTTATTTCATCTAAAGATAGTTTGCAACATCAACGCCGTCCGTTAAAGTATAAAATTTGCATAATTGATCAATTTTCATATAGCTGCTTTGAGATATAACCTGCAGTAACCATCCATCTCTATAGAAGCTACGTAATACTAATATACAGAAGGAAAACTATATAAGGGATCTAGGAAGCAGCGTTCGAGGGGGAGGTTTGTACAGTTGTAAGGGGGAGGGGAAACACGAGGATTGAGGAAGAGGAACGGTTTACTTGTTAGAGGAAAACGGATAAAGATAGCAAATGTTGCGAGATAGATAGGTAGGTAGGTGGTGGAGGATTGTTCATCGCGAAGCCGAAACAATGGATGGCTCGCGGTATTCAGGCGTGCCAACTGTTTCATACTACGTAGTCAGGACTACATACATAACGCGTCGGTTTTAGAGAAGCGGAAGCATCGTCGATATTTCCGTTAGAAGGCCTGCCGCGCAGATAAGACGGAAAGCGAACATACTACTATACATATACACAGTGCTACCAACTACTACGAGATACCTCAACGCGTAGACGGCGACGGAGGTGGCCGATGAAACAAAACGTCAAGCGAGGGCTTTTAGAATTGTTCCCAAATCGGAACTGTTGGATGGCACGGCTACAGTGAGGGGGAGACGACGAAGAAACAGATGACAGCTTCATTTGGAAAAAAAGGTGAGCGGCTTGTTTGTAGAATGTTTAGAAGAGAGGGGAGTTTCCAGAATAGATAAACACCTATTCATAAGGTCGTCAGAATCAAGCTGACAGGTCTATGTGTACGCTTGAGATAGTCAGCTTGCGGAATGCTTAAAATACGAATTGTTTAAAACGCTGATCGCGACACTCAAATCTACTGTGCTTGTTTATAGTTAATGTAAATGTACAACGCATGATATATGTAGGGACTATTGGTATTTGAACTTTTAAATAGGTAGTCTATGAGATCTCATAGCCTGCTTCTCCATGTTTTGAAGTCCAGTCATCAACTAAAATATTTTAACCAGTTAGATTGTCAGGTGTAATGGATAGCAAAGAAGTTAAGTGATGTCAATAGGGACGATGTTTTGCTCAAAGTATTTCGCTTTAGAATCCACACCGTTTCTTCCATCTTCGTTTCCGAAATAACTAACAGTAGCTTTTTTTAAATCCTTGTTATTTCCTCTACATCGTCAAACCTTCTTTCTTCAAGAGTATTCTTCAATTTAGAAAAGTGCTGGAAGTCGCAGGAAGACCAGAACCCCACCGTTGATTTAGTTGAACAATTTTTTGGCTTCCGTCAGTAAAATAAGAGTATATATTAATAAATTACTATACTTGCTACGTAAAAATATATGTCTGTCCGGAGAACGGAAGATGTTGGATTCGAGCCCCTGCCGGGAATGGAATTTTTGAAAACTTTAATTATGTAGAGAAAATAAAGGTAATCACTGATAACGCAGATATAATTTGTAAAAAGTAGCGACGTGAGACGTTTAGCGCTATCATTTACAAGTGACGATCAGCGCATTGAACAAAGGGTGCATATTCTCTGTTTAACACTGAAACACTATTAAGGGTTTTACAAACGAAAAAAGCTCGTCTAAATAAACCTTAATATGCTGATTCTTCATTTTGGAATCTTAAAACAATATGGTTTTTTATATACAAAATGAATGCTGATAGGTTCCTAGCTAAACTGAACATGTAGAATCAATTACTATTCGTTTTAAACCGTTATCCTTCTACCTAACCAACTATAATAAAAAAAACAAACGAGAAATATAACAAGTCTTCAATTCTGAGCATTTGTATAACTATCCTATTTCTTGAATTACGAACCGAAAAACCCAAGGCACCCCATAGATAGATGCTCCTATTAAAGCCAGTGCCTTGTAGTTCTTCTTAGCTAAGATTAGCTCGCTAAATGCTGTAAAATGAATGAATGAAATTTCATTCTCTAACCCTAAATAGTTTATTTGATAGTAATAATTCCAACAGTTTTTTTTTTAATATTAATGTTTGAGCTTGCTGTCATCTTGTCAAATGCTTTTTAAGCTTCTTTTTAGCGTTTATATTTCAATTTAGGATCTTCCTAACAATTTAAAATTCTCTTACTCTTCACTACTTCGAACAATGTTTAATCTTCGCATTTTATCGAAACAATAACTTTAACGTTTAGAGAAATTTTAGAAAAGTGTATTTGGTAGAGATAATAATAATTATTATAATAGAATGATATAAGATATTCCTTTCCGTTTGGGTGAATTTTTCCATCAAAATCATTTAACTTAACAAATCTCGATCAAAGAAAGAAGGAAACAAACAATACAAAAATGGTACTCACGGGACATGGTCTCTTTTCGTCGGACCTGGACCCCAATGATTGCTTCCATGGGCACCTCGGTCCT
This sequence comes from Oryctes borbonicus, assembly GCA_902654985.2. Taxonomy (NCBI): domain Eukaryota; kingdom Metazoa; phylum Arthropoda; class Insecta; order Coleoptera; family Scarabaeidae; genus Oryctes; species Oryctes borbonicus. The sequence continues at coordinate 27,630 of LR736987.1, read as the reverse complement.
CGGAATGCTCACAGCGTGTGGCGGTAAATATATAGGTTCCAGGATCCCAAACGTACACTCCTGAGGTATATTTATGTGACATAGCGCGTGACACTGCAACGGAAGGAGGACGTGGAATTAAAACGTAGGTCACCTAAATCTGCACTAGTCCCACAAATTACTTTTAAAAATGTAACTTTCTTTCATTACAAATGCATCGCCCTTCCTATCATCTATGCTTCCTTTAAGAATTCTGCATAAGCCCATATATTACAAACATTACTCACCGTTATACCACACCATTCGCACCGATAGCCCGACAGGCATTCCGACGTCCAGCAGGTCTTCTTGCAAAGTGCGCATTTCGAATTGCTAGGGAGGTTGCCTTCTCGCCAATGGTGTTCGTGGTGTACCAATCCTAAACTCTTTCCCGGCAGATACGTGGCGTTCTCTTTACAATCCGGAACGGCGAAATCTTGACATTCAATATGCACATAATATTCGCATACTAGAAAAACAGAAAAACAAAAAGGATTATAAATGATGACTGTTCTCGACGCAAAACTTAAATAACAATTAAATGCGGGCAGTATTATGAAAATAGTAACAAGTAATATGGTGTGAAATAAGTTCTTTTGAGGGTTTAAAGTATTTATATATAAGGTCTTATGGTACTGGTAAGAGGAAGATTGGAAGTACTCAGTATGGTAAGAGGAATTAAAGAAGGAGATAACCTGAACCCATTGCTGTTTAATCGACAATGGTGCCATTACTTAAAAACACAAGAAAACAAGCGAGCGAAAACCAAACTACAATTGCGTATAAGCTTTAGTCCCAATACTGATGATTTTGTGTTGAACGCGGATTCGTACAAGAAGAGGTATATGGTTGGTTGTAAAGAAGAAGGAAGAAAAAGTCGGTACAAAAATAAATGGAAAGAACCTGGAACGAGTGACATTTGGGATAGTGGATATAAATAGTAAAATAAAAAAAAACAACAAGAATATATTATGGTATAAATAAAATAGTTTCAGGAAAATAACTAGATCAGACCAATGAAGCTGCAGGTAGATACATATGAGTCACCAATAAATGCCGTAGAGATGAAGTAAATGAGAAGGATAGTAGGAGTCACAAAACATGGTACGTTCACAAATGAAGAAATTATAGGGACATTAAAACAAACGCCAATAATAAAAAAACATAGAGAGCAAACAACTGAACTAGTTTGGTCGTGTTGCGTGAGGAAGACTGCGGATGGATGGGAAGAATAAAAGAGATGGATTTAAAGAGGAAAAGAACAGTACGGAACATGAGTCAGAGATAAGAAAGAGTGGAAGAAGAGAATGAGAGACGTCTGAAGACATCAGCAAACTCGACATCCTTAGTATACAGGGCTTTGTGAAGGAAGAAGAAGAGTAATAGTAAAAAGAAATTAAATAATAATAATTTTATGAAATGCCCAATAAAACACATACATATAAAAATAGAGTGAATACGAAAATGACAAACAACAACAAATTGCATTAAAAAAGTGATGAAATATTGAAAACAGTTGGATATTTTAATGATTCAGTGTACAATCTACAAAATGAATAAAAACCGAATTATTCAACATTAAAATGAAATACTTTAAAATACTCGCAAAAAGATATATCCTTAAGTTCAAAAGCAATCATTCCATAACAATCTACGAGTATAAAACTCTTAGAAAAAAAAGTAATTCATGCTTCTGTGTATCGCTGTACTGAAATATCCGAACAATTTTTTTCATACTTGTACAAACTCACTTTCACAATGGATGGCTTCGCTGTCGTCTAATCGTTTCCTACAGACGTTGCAGAATTTGCGTTTATGATGTACTGTTTCTGACCAACAGTGCGCCACTGGGTTCTGAAAGGTAAAAGAACTTATATTATTGGATTCAGGTGTAGTTAGGAAAACTTCTTGCGTTTTTAAGGACTAACTTTATTTTACCGAATACATACAACTTTTGATAAATATAAGAACGACACTAACTTACAAAATTACGTTATATAGTTTATATTATTTGGTGTGTCTAATAAAAGCAGAAGTTTATGTATAATTCGAAAATAAATTCTCCGCCCCAAAAATGGCAGGTCTCATTTCCTCATTGGCTGAGTGAAGAGAAACTGCTTTAGGGATTATCCGCCAGGTTTCTAGATTAGGTGAAATCTACCTGATAAGCTATCCTTAAATTCTAAAAGTTATCGTAAAATAAAAAGTTTTGAAATAATAATGGTATGTTTTGAGAATATCAAATGCAAAACATAATTTATCTATTTTACGTGACAGGTAAACTTCTACTTAAAGATTAAAAAGTTTCAACAAAGGAAAGATACATTTATCTTTACAATAGTACAATGTGTATTGACCCTTTTTCACACATAAAATATTTGATTTATCTATTTCTCTTTAAAAATGTAATTACTTCGAGAAAACCAAGAAAACCACGGATTTTCACATTTCACTGGCGGAGTCCAGTATATATTAATTAATTAGTGCACGTAAGAATATGTCTCTGTCGAGATATAATGTATCTGCAGGCTTAAGTTGTCTCTGTGGTGTAGTGGCTAGCACGCCTATCCAGCAATTGGGAGGTGTCAGGTTCAAGTCTTTATCAGGGTTGACATTTTTCAAAAATTTAATTACGTCAGAAAAACCAACCAAACCGTGGGTTTTTAGATTTCGACCGATAAAGAGGCTTACCTTTATCAAGCTTGGTGCAGTACTCGAACATGGTGAAACGACTGTCCTCAGGCAGCGATCGTGCACCACGAAATTGCAAACTGGAATGAAAAAGAAATTATAGAAATGAATATTTAGTGCCTTTACGACTCTATCATTACAATATTTCATATCCCAATTATGTAGAAATATAAAGAACCTTCGTTGACAAATATATAGAAAACGCATGGACCATCGTGTCCGTGAAACCGTAAGTTTATTATTTGCATCTCACTTAGAAGATAGTTTGTAATACCAAGTAAAACTTAAGTTAGGAAACGAAATAAACAGTTAGTGAGGTTTGCAAGGTTATTGAATGTGTAGCTTCAAATTATCATTTTAGCTTTAGGATGAGTTGCGTGTAAGTTGAAGTAAAAATGTTCGAAGATTATTGCTTACAGACTGCGATATCAGCTTTCCCTAGTAAGAAAAAAATATATTCTTACTAAAGTTTTACGCTAATAATTTTCAGAGCTGCAAAAGGGAAACAATTTCCGAAATATTTGGATATTTTAGTAAAAAAAAGTGTTGAATACAAACTTTAATTGTTGATATGTTTGAAACATTTCAAAGTTGGAGATTATAAAAAAAGGGGAGACATATCTTCGACAAGGCGTCGCATATAAATAAAAATATATGTCAAGCTTTCTTAACAATGTCAGAATATCTATAGGTTCTGACGATGATTCAGTGTATGTTTTATTTATCTTATATAATGTTTACCCCATTGGATATGCCTGGTCCAAATTATTAAAATTAGTATTCACCATCACCAAGCACAGCATCAACAAGTTCATCATTTCCGAAACCCCACTTTAAAAAGTTAGATGTAAAAGTATCTCATATTTTAGAAAAAAGATAAACTAGAGTTAGTTGAAAATAAGTTATTTTTTACTTGGTACGTTATGAATTGTATGCTTTAATAATATTACACATATTAATACTCCAATATCTTTAGAGGTATTATATCTTCAAGTAGCACAAGAAAAGAGAGAATGATTAGATTTATAAAAAGAAAGGTATGTAATTACAGGTTAGCTTTGTAAATGAAATTACGAATTAAGTAACTCTGTATGTTTGCAACAGTTCGCCAAATCTATCAAGTTAAGGAAAATGTTCGACCGCGTAGGTGAATCGATAAGAAAAAAAAATAAATAAAAGCACATTATTTGACCATCGGTAAAGAAATGGGATCTAATATACATTGTGTTTATTGCACCCCCCAGCACGTTCAAATTCATATTAGTTTATTGACGGAATCTAGAAAGTTCATTTATTTAAGATGGTGTATTAAATTGTAAGTATTAAAAATATTTTTTTTAATACGCAGTAAGAGTATATTTATAGATACTATTTTACCTACAACATTCTATAAAAAAAAAATACGAGTGCTTTATTCATTTTGGAGCGTTACATCTCTGCCTTACGTGTAATTTATCTTATTACGGGCCTGTACTACATCAAAATGGTGGCCCACATGCAAGCCGAAGTTCACGCAGCCTTATGCACTATCTATATATCTATGAGAATCTTCGAACACTAAGAAATTTGAATTGACGAACTACTTACATAGACAAATTAAATTCTATTTGTAAGTAAAAAGAATTCATGTCCTACTCTACGTCTATATGTAGACGCAAACCATGTATACGTGTTGCAGCGTGAATAAGGCATAACACGGTAGACTTCAATATTGATCGGGATGCTGCCCTGCAGTTTAGACGCTACGTATCTTTGTAGCAAGCCCGCTTTTCTAGTTTATATAGGCGTATCGATGTTAAAGAGGAAATACTTAGGGATCTTCATGAAGATCGTTGTCGGCTATCGATTTTATTTTCATCTCTTGATATGTACAAAAATACAGCGTGTACACCTTATTAAGTGGACGGAAAGTAATTCCTTTTCTGAGCAATTGAGAGAAAATAAAAAATATTCCGAGACGAACACCCCCCATATTATTGTTTTCTAATGCCTCCTATAATTCATGTTATCTTCCTTTTCTATACCAATTTATTTTTAAATAATCCATTTTGATTCTGCATGAGTAATTCTTAATGAAGTTATAGGCAAAAAATTGTCAAAATCCCGCAGAATCCTTCCGGTTTCGAGTTGAGCACAGATCACCCTCAAATCAGCTGAAAGAAATCCGTACAACTGAAATTTTATAAATAATGAAATAAAACTAATTGTAAAGAAATTACAAGTAATTATAGAAATGTTTATAAAATATAACAAAATAAGGTGGGATTTTTTTATTGTCCGTGTTTTATTATCCGTAGTTGTTCTAACATATTGTGTACATCGCCATATACAGCCAATTTCACTTTTTTTTAAATTAATTATTCATTAAATAATCTACTTAATACTGCCGAGATATATTTTACATTTTAAGATACAATGTTATTAATTCGACAATTTATACCTGTAAGTATGTTTTACAGATACTTTTTGAACTCGCTACTATATTTTGTCATATTTTATAAATTTTTCCATCACTATTTGTAATTTCTATTACTTCACCATTTATCTTTGTTTTTTAAATAGTTTGAGTTTTTTGCGAAATTCCGCTGTTTCTTTAACGACTGATAGTTTCATATACCAGAACGACGATTTTGTTAGATTGAGTATTTTGGAGGTTTTTCCGTAATGCATCGAAAGATTTTATGTATCAATTCGTCTACAAAGTGGCATTGATCGCATACTAAGTAAGAACACACTGAAAGTAAAAAATGTTACATAGAAATGTTTATGAAACAATATTCTGAATAAATTTCTTAAGGCAATGCGTAATATAGACATTACACAAAACATTATTCCCGAAATGATGTTCAATGATGTAAATGTTCAACAAAATACATAGACTTGTATTATAGTTTATATGATAGAAAATAGTGCTCATTTCGAATTTTCACATCATATTTCTGAAAAATGTATAGGATGTTCCATTTAAAAAATTAGAGTTACACCTATCAAACATGGCAGTGATTTCGATTACCGTTTTGTCAAAAACTTCAAGAAATGCTTAATCGGTAAAATTTAAATCACAGCCCTCACATGTAAGACGTTTAAAATATTGGCCGTTAAAGAAACAGGGCCGTTTCGCAAATACGTCAAATGATGTCAATTATCTCGAAAACTAAGACGCAAAGATACACAAAAAAAGTACGGAGTTAAATGAAGTGGAGCTGCAGTCGTCCTAGAAAGAGTTAAACTGATATAAAAAATTTGTTAATATAGAACTATTTCACACTTTTTACAAAAAAAAATAATACACATATTAACAGTGTTAGCAGCATTAATTAATAAGCACCAACCGAAGGTGATGTAAGGTTTGGTGGATGAGAAAGGGGTGGATGATGCGTGTTTGAGCCAGTTAACAAGACACAATTGAATTGTATGTTTAAAAAATGGAGAATGCTCTTTTTATTAGGGTAAAAAGTTGATAAAACTTGCAGACGTCAACCTCCATGTAATTAACAGAACAAGTAAGTATTTTCCAATCAATGTTCTACATGTTATTTTTAGGAGACTTGCAAGGAGCACTTAAAGTACAAAGTCATAAAATTATTTGTTAGATATGTAAAAATAATATTTGCTCCAGTAATTTACTAACACATGTTGCATAAATTTATAGATTTAATTCCAGAACGTCGCACAGACATATTGATCATTTCAATAATAACTTAACTCTAAAATATCATTTTATGATTCATTATCCAACCATCATATCCAAATGGGTTCACTAATACGTTTACGGTCTTTAAAAAAATTAATAAAACACTCTGCATGAAACACCAAACCAAGTTTATGGTAAAATAAAATTGTTGGAAACGAAATAGTTTTACGACCTCAAAAAAAATCATGAAAATATGTTCAAAAATTGCTTTCTATTTTTAATTACAGCATGTCGGAAGTTGTATTTATTAAATGATGAAATAAATTTTCTTATATTTGCTCAAATAAAACATATATATCACTATAATTCAAAAAAATATTGCATTTGCAACTTTGACATATTCCGAATACTTCCAAGCCTGCAAGATTATTGAAAAATATTGAAGAAGAAGAAGTTTTATATTTTGATAGTTTATATCGCTAGAGTAAGTTCAATTCTACATAACACTGCGATGATGTACAATTAACTCCGCTCGGCAAAGCTTTACACTACAAAAGCTAAATTTTAACTACGAGAAAGTGTAATACTAAATACCGATATGTGACTATTGCTATGAAATTACACAACTCCCTTGCTTTTATCTACTTCTGCATTTGGACGCGACGGATCTACCGATCGGTGAAGAATTGGTGTTAGATTCAACTTCGTATTATTTGTGTGTAGGTATACGGAATATTGATGAAAGTTGACATGAATTAAAGAGGGGCATTCAAGAAACGTCATAATATACGGGATATTCCATTTATAAAACCAAACTTCTACCGTGCGCTGTGAAAACTGAACATCCTTGTATACTTGGAGATAATTATATGTTATGCAGCATTCGAATGCATTTTCTTTAGATCACTCAAAGAAGGAATTATCTTCGACTCATGCATTAGATGGACACGCTGTATATGCCTCGGGAGAAGAAATTGCGATATAGATCTGAAAATTGCTTTAAAATACCTTCACCTCATAAAATGACCCCATAATGACTTTCTAAATGACCAACATCCCACACTTATAAAGATATCTCAAATAATAAGATGATATTAGGCAATTACTTAATGATTGTTTAATATTATTCTATATTACAACTAAATTGGAGTATATAAAATGAATTAAAACACTTACGGTTACTCTTTGAATCACGCCTACATGTTCGATTACTATCAAATGAAACTCTAAACAGGCGACACCACATCTTGTTAAATGTAAAAAAGAAACAAATTTACAAGGAAAGGAATACAGCAAAAAATATTTAAATTTCGTGATATTCAGGATTATTTAATAATAAAACTGTGATTTTTTACTTAAATAAATAGTCAACATCAATACCCAGAAAATTGCTAAAAATGAAATCAACTAGATAGATAGATAGATAAAAATTCGGGGTCTTTAAATGTAGAAGAACGAGGTACTACACATGGAGAACGCTGATACCTTGCACACCTAGTCATCTTTAATTTCGTCTACGAGATTTCTTTATATTTATAATTAATAACAATAACCCATTAAATACAAGTGTTCCATTCCTCTGGAATTGCAAAATTGCGCCTATTTTGTAAACAGTAGGAAGCTAAACTTTTTTGATGACATAACAGACGTCATAAATACATCTTTTGAAAATATTGCATTACGTACAGGATGATCGATAAGGCAAGCCAGACGCTTACTTTGTAATTTTAAATGCAACACCCTATATGCTATTACGTATTTTGTTACTCCATCTAGAAATAAACCAACATAATATGGATTTCATATGTCTATTTAACAGATTTCGAGATATTTTTAATTTTGCTCTAAATCGCCTGGGGTACTGTTAGTTTCTTTTTGCCTTCATGCAGTATCCCGGTACTAGGCCGCTTGAGAAAGTCGACAAAATGGACGACGAAACGTACGTAGCATATTAAACGGATGTTTTTTCCAAGACCTTTAATCCTAAGTTAAAAAATATTGTTGAAGATTAAATTTGATTAAAGGTCAAAGAAAACAAAAATGTAAACAGAATAGGTATATATAATTAATGGATATCAGATTTTGGAAAAATCGTCTTTATAAGGAATACATACAAAGGATGTATATAAAGATAAGAAAACATTTGAAAAATAGGCAAACATCGTGTGTGGCTTTCCTACTGCAGATACATTTCAAACTAAAATCTTTATCAAAGGTTTCATTCTTTAGCCATTCCAGTCCAGATATTTCCGTAGTTTTTTATTTAAATTAATATAATCACTTCACATTGTACTTGTACTGTTAAATTTTATTTCTTGTTGCACTTCAGCTACACATACTTAACATATTTCATTATCGATGAATTTTTTTACATCGTTGACAATTGCCTATATCATTGTCACAAAAATTCAATTAATCAAAAATGTAAATGATTATGGTTTACATATAGACACATATCACTGGGTAACCCTATACAAACTGTGCAAGCTACACACAGCTACATTTTTCGTTTGGTTCTGTTGTATCATGCGACGTATGTTTCCAAGAACGAAAGAAACACATTTGCCAACACTATCCTCGTATGAGTAGGTATCGTAATATTTTCTAAATTTCAATCTTCTCTTTTAGAAGTGTTTATTTAACCACCTTTTTACATTACAAGCAAAATGAGCAGGAACTCAGTTATGCATGTAACTCATGCTATAGTGTATCCTCAACTGCATCTCGTTAAAAACCTGTTCCAAAACATTGAAGTAACTATGACAAAAAAAACCATTTGTAGATAAAGTAAATAACGACCCTGGGATCAAATTCATGCAGATTTTCCTTTATTATGTACGATATTATGCCTATTACTTCTTATTTTGTCTAATATTACATGTCGCTGATGTTTTAATGATTGAACAATTTGTGCTAAAGTACTTTATGTATTTTTAGAACGATGTTCAAATTTTCATATCTTGAACATTATTTTGTTTCAATTTTTTTTTCTTTTTCTATCGTTGGACATCTCAGACTTTTGAACAATACCTTAAGTATCATATGACTACTTCACTCTAATGTTCATTATTTAGCACCAAAGTTAAATATGTTTAACTTAAAAAAAAGTAGGCCATGAGCAATAAAAATATGTTGTATTATTTTTAGTAGAATTTATTTACTAGTAAAGAAAAATAAGTGAATAAAATACATTAGACATATTTACTACAAGTGTTCAAAGAGCCCATCATTTTGCTCCAAGCACTATACAATTCGTCTTCTTACACTATTGGTCATAGTCTTCTGTACATTCTAACGCCTTGATTCTCTAAAACTTGTATGAACTCTGTCTACTAAATCATCATCATTGAGAACTGGACGTGAATATACACATTGTTTTTATGTGGTCCCACAGAAAAAAATCTGCAGGCGTTAGATCAAGGCCCGATCCATCGATCGGCAAACATGTGCGTTTGCTCCTGGCGATGAAAGCACTGTCTAGTTGATATCAGCAATCTCGGAGCGCATTAAGTGGTAAATTTTCCAGAAATGCCACAATCACTTCTAAAATATTAAGTTATCGCTGACTAGTCAAATTACCTTCATAAATTTCGTATTGCGCCTTGTACAAAGTTTGCTGCTCTAATAGCGTATGGGCTAGTTCAGGTCCAATGATGTAAATTTTTTCTACTTATTACTTATTTCTTCTTTTGTAAACTTAGCTTCATCCGTCCAAATAATTTTAGATAACAAATTCAGGTTCTATTGTGTTCTAGTAAGTATAAACTCACAAAATTCTATTCTCATCATATTATTTTCCGGGTGTAAACTTGCATAGCAAGTAAAGAATATGGGTGAAATTCATTCGTTAAATAGAAGAAGACGAAACATTTAGATCTGTTTGAGCTGCTTGGATTAGCATGAAAATATGCCAAAATGTTTATTTCATTGTCTTCATTTTTGTGACTTTAATTTTCCTAAACTGCAGAAAACCTGATTCAATTCGCTTAAATTTGGTTTTATTCATAGGAGCCGAATGAGGATACTTATCGTTAAAAGTTCTACATGTTCTTTCAATTATTCGGTGACGTTGTCCATGAATGTAAAACCGGTCTAAAATTACTATATTGTACTGCATTGTATACTATACTGTAATGCATTCAAAAACCACGATGGGTAGCTATAATAGTTTAATTTAATAATAACCTTAATAATTTTTAATTCAGAATTTCATTTTGTACCCCATTGTGAAACAATATACTGTTATTCATTAGAAAAATCTTTGGTAAAGATAAAGATATTTAGCTTTGGCGTTAAATAATGAACATTAGTCTGAGGTATCTAGCGGTACACACAAAAAAAAAAACAATTCTTGAAGCAAAATAATGTTCAAAATATGAAAATTTGAACATAGCTCTAAAAATACATACATTTTCAAAAAGTTCGAAATAATCCCGAAAAATTAGGATAGTGGTGCATAGTACCACATATTTCTTTTTATGTCAGTTTACATTAGATTTTATAAATAATTTTTTTAAGAAGAACACTAAATCAGGTCTGAAGGGGTTAAAATGCATTACATGTTCCTCTCAGTGTTGCACTGATAAGAGTGAGTCAAATTTTAATATTACTGAACTAAATTCATTGAAAATCATTTTAAACGCCTAAAAATGAATGAACAAAATAAATGATAATCGCAAGTCCTCATTTTTAAAGACAAACTGAAGTACTTTAACGGATATTTTAGGAGAAAAATGCATTTTTCTTAGTTTCTCGAAATACGTATTAAATTCTACAATAATAAATATTGGTCGCATCAGCAGAAAATAGAAGTGGTCCTAATTACCACCTAAAAATGTTTACAGGACTCCACACTAACATATTGCAAGCACAGATTTCTACTTTAAACCTGAGCACTATGAAGAACCTCGAAAAAGGGATACGAGGCGCTACAATAAATATATTCAGAGATAGTTAGGCAGTTCTGAAGCCAATCAAGGCCTACACACACGAATATGTACACAATCTAAGGTAATAACCACGTTACTTTGCGGTGAATCCCAAGCCAGCAGGGTATCGAAGGAAATGAAAACGCAGAAAAGCTGACTAAAGAAGCAGCGAACATGCCTTTCATCTACCTTGTGGTCTCCAAAAGAGCCACATAAAACGAGCAATAAAGACATGGGGGAGTAATGAAAAGGCTTCGTACTGAAAAAGTGTTCCAGGACAAAAATACACTCGTGTTCAGCTCGCCAAAGACAGCAAAGAAGCGGCCCTAAAATATCACTTATTTAAACTATGAAAACCCATAAAGAAAATCTACAGTCTACTCCAAGAAGATCTGGAGTCGGCAGAACACATTCCATATAAATGTGTTGCCAACATTTCAGTGGGCTATTCCTTGCATCTACTGAACTGAAGGAAGATCCTAGAGTAGTACTAGGATTTATGAAATGCCTTCAACTAATCTAACACACGCAATAGCATTTCGTAATACTCTAAAATGGCATGCGAGTATTCCTCTGAGACAGGCAAGCAAAAGCATAGGGGTTTGTGTATAAATATATACAATAACCGAAAAATAATGCTAAAATACGATTTATACGGCAAAAAGGCGACAATTCGGTAACTAAGAGGGCGTAAATTTTGATTTTGAATTGTACAGGAAGATAAGGTGCTCATTTCGTGCTGTTCAGTAAGCCATAAATGGGTATCGGACAACTGAATCTTATATAAATAAGCCAGGAAGAAGACGTAACATAAACAACAACTGCCGGAGAGGACCATCCATTAGAGATACTGTCTCTATGGGATAAAGAGAAAACTTCTTTGCAGTTGTCTGCCGAAAATTTCGACTAAAATGGTTACAAGACTTAAATAATGAAGGATTAAAAGCTTGTGAGGAAAGAAAAAGATTTAGAATGGGTAAAAGCATTAAAACATTGGACAATTGAAAATTGGAAAAGGGTGTTGTAGTCCGACGAAACGAACGGTAATTATTAAACAGACATTGCCTTCAAACCGAATGCTATCATTATGATAATGCTAATTTTAAGAGATAAACGAGGCTTTTCAAGTTTTCGATAAGTATCTTTGTGTATCGTAGAGCTAACAAGGAATTTCTTCTACTTTTAAGCACGAATGTGGTAACATTACGATATGAATGTGCAAGTCATCACAGGGTGTTGAGGAAACATTCACGGGGCTGTACAAATATAAGCTCTAAATGCGACATAGAGAAAATTTTTTTTCCAACAAGATAATACTCGTTGCCACACAGCTCAAAACACTAAAGAGTGGATACACGAAAAAGGATGCCATCTTCTGGATTGGCCTGTCCAATTTCCAGGCCATCATCTAATCGAGTACTTGTGGCACTTTGCGCAAACTTCGCAAGGTATACAGGTAATCATTGAAGTTCAAGGAGGTTCTACATCCTCCTTTTATTCATTTGTATGTAGAATTTTTTAATTCACCATTGCAAATATACCTGGTGACAACGGGAAATGGGTACACCTTGTAACCTTTTTATTACTTCAGATAAAAATTTGGAAACCGTTTTTTTTTGTCTAAATCTTCTACGTTCTTGATACCAACATGTTTAAAATCCGTTAAGAAATAACGACAGAATGTTAAAAAGCTATATTTTATTTCACATTATTTTTAAAATAATTAATGCCGAACACACAATAAATATCGAATTATGCATAAACCTATTCCGAATATCTGTTCAAAATGACTGCCACTATGCACAAGGGATTCTCTCGCTCTTCTTAGATTATTTTTTCTACTCTTTATTTCTGGAGTTACCGGTCCAAACGACTGTAAAATTCTATATTCTGACTTTTGCAGTGTAGAAAATTGAAATAACATATACAAGATCTTTAATGTAACTTCGAAGGGAGAAGTCAAACGGAGTTAAATCTGGAGAGATTGTGTATCATTTTATAGGACCGTTTGTGGGAATATATTTTGTGGTAGATTATCCATATCATCTTGGATAATATTGTCTTAAAAATTCTAAATATTTGCTAGAACGCTTGCCCAAACATTTACTCCGAAACCAAGATTCGTCAGTGAATGAAATATTATTTATGATATTGTTGTCTTCATTGTATTTACTTGCCAACCATGTGGCCACTATTGTAGCCTTCTAGATGCGTTCCTATCGTATAAATGTAAATTATACCTGTAAGAATGATACCTATGTTTTCTTTTTAATCTTTCTTTCCGATTATCTTGATACGTTCACTTCAAAAACAGTTTCTCTAACGCGATGGCGCATAATTCATGGGCTTTGCGACGGTTCTTTCTGCATTTTCCATAGATCAAATCAATCTTTTTTCCATATGAATCCGAAGCAATATTATTATTCATTTTTTATTTTTGCTTGGTTTAGACTAGTACAAAAACACAACACAAGTTACTTAGTGCCGTTTCGCACATGCCGGAACCGGACAATCGTTACCGGTCGGTTTCAGTAAATGCATTTACACGTCATCCGGTGCTATACTCGGTTTAGGCACATTGAATATTATTAAATTTGCTGCATCTTATTCAGCATGAAATGCGAACTTATTATTGATCTGAACTGTATAATTGTTTACAGGATACGCATATTCAAATATTAGCTGTGACAATTGTTGGAAATAATTGTTATAAACTTTATTAAAATCTCGCAGTTGTGTTATTCATGAAATTTAGTCGTAATTATTTAAAAAAGGAAAATGTAACATTTTGGAATTGTAGAACTCATCATCAAACTTTTTCAAAAAGGGAGCGATCTCTGCATAGAAAGACCAGTGCTTATCAGAAGGACGTTCTTCTAAACCCAGCAACACTTTCATCTCGATTTCGTCTACTTTAACTGGTTAACCGGAAGAGAGCGCCTATAACATTTATTGTTATTATTTTAGATCACATCTAGCTAGTGGATGTACTTTCACTGAATTAGCAGACTAGGTGTTTCGACAATAAGATTGTTCGAAGTGTATAACGAAGTATCTGAGTAGTGCAGTATAATAGCAACAATGTATAACAATACTTTATTAAAGAGAGGTGGAAAACGATTAAAATTGGAAAGAAGAGCAAATTTTCCGCACTGTTTAGGAGCAATTGACGGAAAACATAAGAATAATAAATTCCCTCGGTTCAATGTACCATAACTACGAAAGCTATGCCTCAGTGGTGTTAATAACTGTAGCAGATTCTGATAATCATTTCATATATGTTGATAGTGGAAGTTATAGCAAAAATTGCAATTCTAATATATTTAAATTATTTTCGTTGTGGAGATTTGGAGACCGAGAAGTACCTTCCAAAAACAACAGCCCCAAAAGTACTGTATTTTTTAATAGGCGATGAAGCGTTTGCGTTAAACAAACATCTAACCTTCAAAAAGAGAGTTTTCAATTATCGTTTGACTGCCAGAGAATATGCGAAATGTTCTTTTGGTATTTTAAGTAGTAAATGGCGAATAGTTCATAAGATAATGAATTTAAATCCAGGCTTTGCTATGACATAAAAGAGTTATTCTCCAAAATTTTCTTCGCGTTAGACATGGTTATCAGATTGAGGATGTAGCGACTCTAACTGGCCTTAAAGAACCACAAGGAAGAATTATTTTTTAACAGAAGTAAAAGCAGTAAAATGGCAGCTATCAAAAATGACCGAAATCGACAATTTCTCGCCAACCTTTTTTGTTTCATTTTCATCTTTGTATATCGTCAGACTTTCATCCCAGAGGATCGGTCGAGTTTTTACTAACGCGATTATTTACCTCCATCCACATTCTGAAGCAAATTTCCTCATATACAAACGCAAAGTACTGTCTCTTGTAACTGTTATCGGATGACTAAGTCCGGCTAGTGTGAACGCGTGCATTTCTTGCCCCAACTAGGCCTTTCGCATAATGACAATCTAAAACAAAAATTATTTCTGAGACTCACAGCCACCTGGTTTTTTAAATTTACATGGAAAATTCTAAGAAAATCTGAAGATGGCCTCGTTATCTGGAGTAGATCCGCCTCTGTATATATGTTCGTAAGACAAAAACAGAGTATAAGTTACAGCTGGTGTCGGTATGAGGAAATTTGTCGAGTGATATTTAAAGATATTTAAATTTTAACCACTACAGCGCTTTATATATTTCAGGTGTGTGTGTACTTAGATTTTAAAAAATCGTGACTCTTTTACAGCAAATATCAATATACGCACCATTATGATCATAGCACATGTAGAGCTTAATGTCGCGTACAGGATTAAAACTTTTTAATAAGCTTCCCAAATATATAACGGAATGTAGCACATTAAATAGTTTCAAACTTATGTTGATTGTAGAATTTTGTTAATAATAAACCACTGATTCGAAAAATGTAAAAAAGAAAGAGTGTTCCATTTAAATCAAAACTGAGGGACAGTTCCGGTCAAATTGGACACAACAGAACATTCAGAATTATTCAAAAAGTAGTCACGCCGTGTTCTAGAAAATTCTTCCAAATTCAAATTTTTATCTAAAGTAATAAAAATGTGTATGTGTATCCAATTCCAGTAGTCACTTGGTATTTCAAGCAAGTTAGAGTTTTGCAAAGTTTAGGGTGCTCCGTTTTATTGGCAAAGGCTGTATACCTAAGTTCGTTTGTGGACAGACTGTATAGAGCATACATGCACATGTATTTTTGGGGAAACGGCAACTATTATGGGAAAAACGTGGCACATGTGTGTATATTTTTACATGATTGCGCACAATGTAACTGTATGCATGCTTTCATCGTATAGACAGCCTCACATCGCTCCCATATTATTGTCATTATTGCGACGCTTGCATAGCTTATTCTCTCCTGGCTATTGATGAATATCCCAGATCTTCCTATATACGTTACATTTAACCGACAGTGACTATTCCCAGCGTGTTCTCCTGCTTAAACTTATACAACACTTTGTTATTGATTTGTACGCAAATCTTTTGCAATGGCGGGATACGTCATCGCTATGACGTCAACCGCGTATTTGGGCACCCACCGTACACATACACACACAGACACTGGCATACACAGCGATGCCCCAACGCCTATATCCAAACGTTGACCTAGTTTTGCTCCTATATCTACACGAATTACATGCCGGGGACTAGCAACCGCGGATCTGCTAAGAGCCCACGGCGTGTTGTAGAGTAGGAACATGTGAGGTACGTGTAGGAAACGTAAGAGTATTAAAAAGATGTATACGATAAAAGGATGAGGGTGTAAGAAATGAATCGGCAAAAATTCTATATAGTCAAGTCCGGCACACTATCGAGAAAACTTTCGGAATAAATGGGCTAAAGGCAAGAAAGATTTAAGGAAACTCTTTTTTGCTAAATATCTGCTTTTCTTTGCTGAAAACGAGTAAGTCCACCCTGAAAGATCTTAGTCAAAATAGATGATTTTCGAATATCTTCCTTTTATGACAGTTGTCGCAATTTGACAGTTCAAAAAATAAAAAGAAATGAAAGCTTCTTTAAAATTTGGTCCCCCCAAAGGTTACCTTAATTCCTTTTATACAAAATATTGATACCCACGCGACCTGAGCGTGTCTTGTATCAAATTACATTGATTGCTTCTTTTATGACTAATTTTCTTCCTTTAATTTCTTAAGAAACTTAAAGTACAACGGAACCTTCTTTAATTATAAATTCATTGATATTTTCTTGGTAAATGTTGACAGCCTTTTCTGCTTTTTTTAGATGGTGTTTATAGTTGCCTATATTTGATCCAGACCGAAATATGCTATAATTACCTAAATGACTGTTACTAGAGATTCCGCTGAAGGTTAGATCGTTAAAATTACCGCAAAATAGGAAATGTGAAAATAGTTGATTGTAAAAAGCTAAATACAGCAAACTTGTGCGCACAA
>LR736942.1:331747-415824 GCA_902654985.2 Oryctes borbonicus | reverse complement strand
TTCGTATTTACCTAACCTAAAAAGAAATGGTTCGCAGATTGACATATGCAAACACTACACAACTACAAAAGTGTATTGAAAAATATGACATCGTTTGCAAAAAACTGCTTGTTTTTCACCTGAACACTCTTTCCAAATCTAAATATCAAATATTGATTTCTGTTATAACCGGAAACAACAGATTTGTGAAATTGCCTTAAGCGAGCTTGGCCCTACTGAAGTTGGTAGTCTAAGTTTCTGTTATTTGTCTTTTTTGATACCGACAGTTACAATTGGCGGTTGGACGTCCTATATGTTGGTATTGCATTTAACCGATTAATAAATTTAAATGTAAGACGAGTATTCTATTCCTACTGACTGCTTCAACAATTGTTTTATCGGCTTTAATCTTCCTTTGCATATTAAAATCAAAAACCGGTCTTACAGAATTCCGCGACTTTGGTTATCCCAGTCTTCCGGAATTATAGATGGTATATTATGGTAAATAGTGGGACGCGAAAATTTTTAGATAACGTAATAGGTGCCATAAGGTATCATTCAAAAATATTTGCCTATATACAAGTTGATCGATAAGCACCATACCAGGCACTTGCAAACGGAACATCATATCACGGTATATCATTACTTATTTGATCTATCCCTCTAGAAATAAACCAATATAATAATCATGGTATATGTCTATTTCTAACAGATTTCGAGATATTTTTAATCGTAGAAATGCAGATATGTCTCCTTATATCTCCATATGTTTCCTTAAAAAACTGCGAAATGCATATACATTTTAACGAAAATTTTTGCAGTATCTTGCAGCCTTCCCAAATCAAGCACCATTTTTTTTTCAATTTTTTTAAAATAGCACCATATATTAATTAATATACAGTGCAACAAACATCAAATAGAAGCACACCTGTGAAACCCATATTTTGCAATATAATTAAACTAATTATATTTTGAATACATAGTGGATTAAAAAAATCTAAAATTAATTAACTAAAATTAAAAAAAAAAATCTATTTTCACAGAAAATTTCAAAACTACATCTACATTTTCAAGGCATATTATGACTATTTTTAGACTTTGAGAAAATAGTAAAAATTTATTAGGAATTTATTTAAAAGCCGATTCTACCACTGAATTCAGAAGGTACACGCTGCGGTGCATTATTAGCCAAGATATATCGAAACTTATAAAAAAAAAAACAACTAAAAAAAACTAAACTTATTATTAAATGCCACAAAATTACAAATAATCTAACTACAATTAAGAAAGTGAATATAATAATACGTTTACCAAATTACATATTTTAAAGGAGTAGGTAATACCTACTAGCTACATAGTTTTTAAATAATCTCGATTTACATCTATTTGGTGCATTTTTGTATTGCAATTTCTTTTAAAAAATGTTTCAGTTATTATTTCATAAAAAAAAGTAATTTAAGTAGTAAGTAAATTTAATAATTTAATAATTCATAAATTATGTCTAATGTAAGCTGAGACAGTTACTGCCTAATTAAACATTAACTTCATTGATAACTGAGTGACTGTAAACTAGGTTTGACAATTCGTAAAACAAATTTCTTGTTTATTTAATTTTTGATTGTTTATTATTTAAAAATCCTGATCGACCTTGGTCAGCAGATATTGTAAGAAGCGGATTTATAAAATAATGCACTTGTATTGGCATGCATAGCACTGTAAAGTTTGAAAAGTGATTCTGTCATAACTTCTTTGTTAATAAATATATATTTGAATAAAATTTTGGTGAACACAATTTTAAGACTTTCAGAAAAATAATAATAGTGTGTCTTGAAAATTTAGATCAACCTCTGAAAATTTGAGTGGGGGTAGACTTTTTGATCCACTATGTATTAAAAATTGTTTTAATTACATTGTAAAATATAGATTCTACAAGAAAACTTCCATTTCAAACGGGTCACACTGTATATATGGCTTCCTTAGGTAATTACTGAAAATTGATATTTTCTTTAGTTTTACCAATGTAATTAAATTTAATTAATGAAATAATTTTCATTAATTAAATTTAATTTTTATTTCATTTTCATTGTCGTTTATTTCATTAATTAATCGGTAAGACCAAAGAAAATATCAAATATTAACACCATATGTTTTTTCCACTGTATAGGAAATTTATAACTAACGGTTTTGTATAATGATGCGCATGCCTAACATTGAAAGTAAAACAGATATTTACTGGTAAACGGGAGTTCTGCATTTGTATACTGCATCCAAGTGGCTTCTGGTGTTTGTATTGTTTTGGTTACTAGGACAACAGTAAATAAAACATACTGACATCGCCTTAACTGTAGATTCAAAACATTAAGCATATGTACGTAGCTACTTACGTTATGAATTAGACAGAATAATACATTTCCCACACGTTGGACACAACAAAAACATTTTACCTAAAAATTAATTCTGTAAAGAAGCTGAAGGGGCCTTTGTTTAGGGCGACAATTTCTATATTTTACCTACCACTCGAAATGATTAGGGTTTAATTTGAACGTTACTGATTTAATAGTTCCGTTATGCCCTGTTACTTCTTCCTAATTTTAAAATTAAGGTACCTACCAAAAGCTCTCGGTAAGGTTTTCTTTGTAAAAACCATCTCTATCTTTTGTTTAATCACAATACTCAATCGGTATGTCTTCAAACCACGATTTACATCCGTTGATTACAGATAAATCTAATAGAAACTATTGGGAGAGATGTGAATAAATTAGTTCCTTTTGTAAATAAGGTAGAAGCTTGTTGTTAGCGATAGGTATTTTCCATAATTAGCCTTTGAAAATTTTATTTTAGAAAATGGTTATAATTATATATATATTTTGTTGTTCTTGCAGATTGGGCAAGAATTTGTGTACAAGAAAAGGAAGCAGACGTGGTAATTCCGGCAATAGGCTAGAATTCTTAGTTCTCACCCACATACATCACGTACCTTAAATCAAAAACACAGGCCTATTGTTTTGTACGCACACAAAGCATTGTTACTTTCAAATTAATCGCTAAAATGGTCCAAGGAACATCAAGTTTTTGCGTGAGCAAGGTGCCGGCTCAAAATTGGGATAAATCGTCGAAAATTTCCGGGTACGAGGCCATCCAAAAAGTTGAAAAGGAAAAGAAGGAGTCCGAAAAGAAAGAGAAAAGTTCTTACGGAGCATGGGGTCCGACATTCAAGAATAAAGACCATTTCGTCAGTTTACACCAGTGTTAGTTAATCTAGTAATATTTCTCCTCCTCAGCACAATACCACAATGTTTAATTGTATATGCACATAAGCAAGCGAAACATGCATGTTTACACAGATATTTACTGATTTATTAGCAAGAAAAAGAAACACCTAATATAATCCTATGCTACTTAAGGTATCTGATGTAATGATTAATTCTAGTAAGATATATAATAAATACTTATATTTTAAGTCACAAACGGTTGAATTGCATTCCTTTCATGTTTCCTCTGGTATTTGTAATATAATCTTTCACCGCTTATGAGCAACAACGATATAGAGCAACCTATAAAGGAAAAAAACTATTTATCATTTGATCATGTTATTAGTAAAAATATATAATCAAATTACCGAAGAACAGTACGAAGAAACATCCCTGCATGTCATTCAAGTTCACAGTGTGATTGTTGGCGTTCGAACTTCTTCTCGTCTTGAAACATTTATCACGTTTTGGTAGGTAATCTTTCAACCATTTCTCAATAAGGCCAACTTGATGAAGACGCTTGATCCTGAAATAGCAGATTAAAACACCTTATACACTAAACTTCCTATATAAATTTGTATTAGATTTAAAATTTCGCAGTTCGTTGTTACATATTTTGTCTAACAAGATCCCGTTTTGCCAATAAGAACAAAATCATAGAGCGTTATTTGTAATACGTTATTGTTTAGTACTAACACGTAGTTTTAATCATCGTATTACTAAAATTCCTTTCGCAGTACTATATTTCGCAATGTTGTAAATGACTTAAGTTGTTAAATATAGTAATTCCTCGAAATTGCTTTCAAAGGCAAAGGTTTTGCACAAGATCGGTAGGAAGGAACGGACCAAACCCTAAGAGTGTATTACACTCATGAAAATAATGTAAAAAAGCTCATATGTTTTTATCCGATTTCCTTTTGTTTTCAAGTTATAGTGTAATTTAAAAAAATTATTAGCGTTCTTGTAATGACCTAAATTTGCGCTTGTTTTCAAGTTAATACGTTAATTAATAAAAATTTGCCTGCGCTGCAATTTTTTCGAAGCTCAAAATCATTTCAATAATTTTGTTATTTTAATATATGTCGGTGTCAGTGAATTGCGGCAGTGATTTATCGCTTATTTTCGAGTTTGTACATTTGTTAGAAAATACATTTATTCAATTTTAGAATATGCAAATAGGATGCTTATGGCTTTTGTAATGGGAATGTTGCAGATGCTCTTGAAGGATATAGCCAACGGTTTCTACATCAGAGAAATCTTGGTAAAATCGTATTTGTCAGAGTTTTCAACATACGAGTGAGGATCAGCATTCGCATGACAATGACAAATTTCAAAGTTTATGTACCCATACGTAAAAAAAAATACTTGAGTAGAAAGGTTACTTACGAAGACAATAATAACACCAAAGTAACCAATAAGTGTTAAATAAATATATCTGTAAAACGAAATTGAATTTTTTTTTTTAATGAAACAGTTTCCATAATCCTCACTCTGAAATTTGTAATAAAGCTTTGGACAATATAAATTGGATTTTCTACATTTTACTACAAACACATGCTACATTCCATGTCTACATAATGTTATTCGAAATAAAACTATAATAACAGAAATAATATATATGTGCATTAGAATTTTTTCGCATTATGCAAAAAAATGGTACTTGTCAGTTTTTACGCATGATCATTTTTTTTAGTAGTATGGTATAGCTATTTTTGCTATTTAGTCCATTGGCAAAAATAATCCTGTCAATTCATCTTAGGATTATTCTTCATTCTTGAAGAAAAGTTATAACGAAAAAAAGAAAGAAAGATCCTTGTATGTGTGTCTATACCAAAAAACTAAACTGTGTTAAATCAGAATTTTACATTTTACGGGACAAGCGAAAAGTTTCATACTTCACAATCTGTCAACAACACATGTGACTCAGTAGTTTCTAAAACGTATCAGTGAATTTTTTTTTGTAAATTTAATGTAAATTACCAAAACTATCAATGCTTCATGATATCATTTTAATACTGATTTATGTAATATTAATAATAATAAGATAAGTTTCATTTTCAACAGGTATAAATGCCTAAGAACAGAAAATACACAAAATTGAGAATAAATACATGGTCAATTTAAATAGACAAATACAATTACATCAGCAGAACTAAGTAAAATTACTCTATATTTTTAATAACCTCGCTTACACGACTGAAATATAAATCGAACATAAACGAATTACAAATTAAACTAAACTTGTCGGTGAAAATAATTTTTCTCGCCATCTTCCAGCTGTCTTTCTATAAAATAGCTAAACTTAAATCGCCGATCTCCTAATTTTAGGAAGGTATATATAAGTTTTCATTCGTAACATCGAAATGTTTTTTGTTTTAATATCCTTGAAATTGTAATTTTAGTTATATTATTTGGTAATGTTGCAGATCTTTTGGGCAGTGATTTTTTCCCATCTTCAACAGATTTTTCATTTGCAACACTTGACCTACGTTTCTTGTTGAACTTAATTTTTTTCACTTCCGAAAGTTTTGAATTTAGTTCGGATATTTCTTACTATTATGAAGTGTGTATTCTGATCGAGATGTCTTTCGTTGAAAATCATTGCTGCTTCTTGTTACGTATTTTAATAATTTTCGTAACAACTCAAGTAATTTCCATTTTATCTTGCATGCTCAATTTCAACGGCACTTTTATTCAGATATTTACATTGACATTTTAGTAAAATAACAGAATTGGCTGTGACAATGTCTTTATTATAAGCAAGTATATTCATAACTCATTTTTAATATCCTGTACGTTGTCAATGAAGTCTGAGTAGGTTAATCATTTTGACGAAGCAAAATTTTTTGGAAAGAGTAACCTTTCTCCATAATTGATAATAAGGAAGTTCCTCAAATGTAGAGGACATAAGCGGACACACTGTACATGTACATATTCATATATACAAATATTGAAAGAACTTGAAGTAACTATATGCTTCTGCTTGAAAATATGGTGATAATACGGACTGTTTGAATTTAACATATGCCATTCTTCTTCGTTTACAATGTCAAGAATTACTTTTTGAGCATTTACACAACGTGACAACGAGGCGTTGGGCGATATTGCGAATTTCACACAACAACTCTTACAAGCAAGGAATTGTTGGAAACGCTCGCCCATGCTTTCTCAATCAACTGGCAGAAATGCAGAGTCAAGGTGAGGATGTTAAATCCGCGTTCAAACGCTCATTCTGGTCGAACGATGGAGCTGCGACAATCTGTATGACTTGATAAAAAGAAATTTGAGCCGAGGAGGGACGCTGTAGAACACCGGATGCGTTTTAGCGTGGAGAAGATGTAATTTCCCGACCTTCAGCTAAGAGAAGATCAACCTCAGACCCTCGTTGAAACCAACATTCTAGATCTTGTAAACTGCGCCAAACGCCCTTTCCGTGTCTAGAAAAACAGCCCCAACGGTGTCTCTTCGCTAAGAGACATCACGAACTGTCTCAGACAATCGAAGCAGTTGGAGCTTAGTGGATAAACTTGCCCTGATTCCAAACTGGTCATCGGGCAGTGGATTTAGGATTGCCAACTCATTTCTCAGCCTGATTAAAATGGCAACTTCTGCCAACTTGAGCTTACTTCTGCGAGAAATATCAAGGAAAGCGTGTTAAGTTATATTTGAATATGCCTAATGTGCTGACATCTATATTGGGATAACTGGTACTTTGTAATATATAGAAGAGTGACCACCTTCTGAGTTGTAACAGAAGAAGAATGAAGTTGTTCCAGTATGGTTCTAGTCATTAAAGTTATGTAGTTCAGTTTTATATTAAATTCATTGTTAAATACAATAAACCAGATATATGTAACCTGTGCATTATTTAATGTGGGAAAAGACTAAGGAATCGCAACAGGTTATGGGCCCAGAACGACGACAAATCCAATAAATCTGTTAGATAAACAAGCAAAGGAAAGGTAGCGTTGGGTGGCGTAGCAACATGGCGTCCAATGTACACGCAACACAAAATTGTCCTCAATTGAGTGGAACTAACTTTTCAAATTGGAAATTTAGAGTCGAATGTTTGCTGGATGAAAGAGGAGTAAAGGATGTAATGGAAAAGGAAATGAAAAGTGAAGAATTTGAAATTTTAGCAGAAAAAGAAAAGAAGGAATTTCTAGTGAAAGATGCCAAAGCAAAATCAATTATTGTCCAGTGTGTTACAGACAAACATATTGATTATATTAAAGATTCAAAGACGGCCCACGGAATGATTACTAGTTTAAAGGAAGTTTTTGAAAGAAAAACAATTCTGTCGAAACTATATATAAGAAAACAACTTCTATTATTAAAATACAGTGATGATGGTGAGTTGCAAGATCACTTTACAAAATTCGATCAATTGATAAGAGAATTAGAATGCGCCGGAACAAAGATGGATGAATCAGACAAGGTGTGTCATCTTCTGTTGACTATGTCAGACAAATATCAGACTGTAATAAGTGCTTTAGAGACTACTACTACATCGTTAACAATGGAATTTGTCAAGACTAGACTATTGGACTATGAATTGAAGCTGAAAAATGAAATACAGACGAATAAATTCAGTAATGGAGAGTGTTCTTTCAATGTTAACGACAAATCAAGGAGATGCTATGGGTGTGGCGGCGTTGGACACTTCAAAGCAGACTGTGGGAAGTACAAAGGTAGAGGCAAGAGTAATAGAGCCAGAAGAAACTACAACAATATAGGAAATAGACACCAAAATAGAACAGCTCACGTAAGTGAAGAAGAAAATAGTAAAGTATCCTTTATTGCTAGTAGTACTATGCTAAACACCATATGCGAGAATAATATTAATTTTGTATTAGATTCTGGTGCTACAGATAATTTAGTATGTAAATCTTTAGAAAAATTTATGACAAATGTAGTAAATATAGACACTGTAAACATAAAAATAGCAAATGGGCATGTTTTAAAAGCAAATAAAAGAGGTAAGATAGATCTAACAAAAGAAAATGTATCTGTAACTATTGATGCGTTAATAGTAGAGGGGTTAACTCACAATTTATTATCAGTCAATAAAATAAATGATGCAGGGTATAAAGTATTATTTGTCAATGGTCATGCTATTATCAAAAATCAAAAAACTGTGTTTAAATGTGAAAGAATAAGGAATTTATTTGTAGTAAATTTTAGGTTAAGTAGGAATGACATAGAAAATAATAGTATGTTAACAAATAATGAAGGTAATGATTTATGGCATCTAAGATTAGGGCATTTAAATAGAGGTAGTTTACGGAAAATGGGATTGCCGTATTCAAACACAAAATGTGATTCATGCATCAAAGGTAAAGCTACACGTTTGCCATTTAAATCTACACCAAAGCCGCGATCCAGGAAAATCGGCGAACTAATACATAGCGATGTTTGCGGTCCTATGTTTATTAAGACGAACGAAGAAGAATCGTACTATTTAACCATCATTGACGACTATTCACACTTTGTTAAAGTATATTTATTAAAAAATAAATCCGAAGCAGGCAACTTTCTTATGCAGTACATGGAAGAAATGAATGCTGCTGGTAAGCGTGTGTCCAGACTGAGAACGGACAATGGTGGCGAGTACACATGCCAAAGTCTGACGAACTACTGTAGAAGAAATGGAATTAAGCATGAATGGACAAGCAGCTATACATCGCAACAAGGAGGAGTAGCCGAACGGATGAACAGGTCCTTGCTAGATAAGGTGAGATCTATGTTCATTGATTCGAACTTACCAAAGCATCTCTGGGGAGAAGCAGTAAGGTGCGCAGCCTACCAATTAAACAGATCACCTAGCAGTGCAATAAACGGACACGTGCCTGGTAACATATTTCTAAATAGGATTAATTTGGAGAAATTAAGGGTCTTTGGAAGCAAAGCATGGGCGTGCGTATTGCCTAGAGAAAATAAATTGGAACCGAGAGCCAAAGAATACAGATTGGTAGGATATGCCGGTAGCGGCTATAGACTCTGGGACCCGAATACGAATACAATAATAATTTCAAGAGACGTAGTTTTTGATGAGGCAAATTACAGATATGAAGATGGAGAGACAAAAACATGCGAAGAGAATATAAAAGTACGTGTAGAGGAAGAAGAAGCAAGAAACAGAAATCACAACGATGATGAACTACACAGCAGAAGTGATGAACAAGACTGTGAAGAGGTAGATCGTGATAAAAGTGACAATAGCAGAATGCAAACATCTGAAAGGCAGAAACGTAATATTCGCTTACCAAAACACCTGGAAGAGTTTGACTTATATACAGCGTATTGCTTACTCAGCGATGAAACCGACCCAACCACATACAAGGAGGCAGTAGAGAGTCAAGACTGGAGAGAAGCTATTAAAAAAGAGCTGGAGGCACATAAGAAGTTCGAGACTTGGGAAGTGACAGATTTGCCAGAAAGGACTAAAGCAATAGAAACGAAGTGGGTTTTCAGAACCAAGCAAGATGGACTAAAGAAAGCCAGACTTGTAGTCAAAGGCTACCAAGAAAAGTGTCAAGAGAATGTATATGCACCTGTAGCCAAAATGCTTACTATTCGAATGGCTTTATCATATGCGCTAAATAACAATTTAAAGATAAAACAGTTAGATGTGCCAACAGCATTTTTAAATGGAAAATTGGAAAATGAAATCTATCTAAAAATACCCGAAGGTGTATCGGCACGAAGGAATAAGGTATTGAAACTGAAACGTGCTTTATACGGATTATGCGAAGCACCACGTTGTTGGAATAAGTGTTTCGATGAGTTTGCCATCGAATACGGCTTAAAGAGATCGGATAATGACGTATGCTTATATTATAACTCAAACATATGGCTTATTTTATTTGTCGATGACATATTAGTTTTTGGACAGGAAGAAGAAGTTTCAAAAATTATTGAAGCATTAACCAAGAGGTTTAACGCCAAAAATCTGGGCGAATTAAGTTATTTTCTGGGAACTGAAATTCGTAGCAGTACCGGAAAAATAGAAATTTCCCAAAACAGCTTTATTGAAAAACTATTGAAAAAATTCAAAATGGAAGACTGCAAAGCAATAGGAACACCTATGGAGACTGCTTTTAAACCGGATGCAACTGAAGATATTATTAACGTACCATATAGGGAACTAGTTGGCAGCCTTATGTATTTATCAACAATTAGCAGACCAGATATAGCTTTCGCTACATCTTACCTAAGCAGATATCTCGACAAACCTACGAATAGTTTGTGGAAAGCTGGAAAAAGAGTATTACGGTATCTTAAAGGTACGAAACAAATGACGCTGAAATTTAATAAGAACACAAATCCTGTAGAAATTACAGCTTATACTGACGCTGACTGGGCTGGAGACAGCGGAGATAGAAAAAGTACAAGCGCTTCGATGATCTTTTATGGAGAAAATATAGTATCCTGGTCATCAAAGAAACAAACCTCGGTAGCTTTATCCACAGCCGAAGCTGAGTATGTGGCATCTGCATCATGTGGTGCAGAACTACTACACATTGCTGGTTTGGCAGACGATTTTGAAGGTAAACAGTTGAAGTGCTTAATGCTAATAGATAACCAAAGTACAATTAAAATGTTGCAAAATTACCAAAACACAAAACATTCAAAACATATAGATATCAAAATTCATTTTGTAAGGGACCTAGTTGTTAAGAAAAAAATAAATATAGATTATGTAGAAAGTAGCAGCAATGTTGCAGACATGTTAACGAAATCGTTATGCTTAGACAAATTTTTAATCTGTCGTACAGCCTTAGGAATGTAAAGTGCCCATACAATCTCAAGTCTACTAGAATAGTAAATGTATTATGGAACTTTCTTTTTTGTATATATAGACTTGATATTGGAAGGGAGTGTTAAGTTATATTTGAATATGCCTAATGTGCTGACATCTATATTGGGATAACTGGTACTTTGTAATATATAGAAGAGTGACCACCTTCTGAGTTGTAACAGAAGAAGAATGAAGTTGTTCCAGTATGGTTCTAGTCATTAAAGTTATGTAGTTCAGTTTTATATTAAATTCATTGTTAAATACAATAAACCAGATATATGTAACCTGTGCATTATTTAATGTGGGAAAAGACTAAGGAATCGCAACAAAGCGTGCTTCCAGACTTCAAAGAAATTATGTAAAGACAAAACTATATACATTTATTTTTGAGTTGTTTAATCCTGATTGAAAGCTCAGCATTTTTAGTATAATAGTATCTTGAACCTATCAAACCTATAAAACTGAAGCTAACACAGTTTACCTTTGAGGTACAGATATACTTTGAGATTATTATAACTTGTAGCTGATAGTTAAATCAAAGAAAAATACATGCATTACATAAAATTTATTGAATTCACCTATGATTTTGTGAATTTGGTACCACAGCATATTAAAATGATGTTGATTCTTAAGTGTAACTGTTATTTGACTTTCGGAGCAAGTATGGTCTTATAATGAATCCACATCACAGACTAATCTTCAAAACATGTGATCCTTTATTAATAACCGTATCAGTATGATTCACAGGCCAAATGGGTATGAATATCACCAAGTGGTTGATCAATCCATTAAATATCAACCACTGCAAATTAATTTCAATTTCTGCTAGTAATCGAAGAGAAGTATTTGCCAACTTAGCTGAAAGTGTTTTAAAACTTGGCACTGCAAATGCCGCATGACTTTTAACCTTATTTAAAAAATGAAAACCAAATTGGCTACAAATATAAATTAATTTTGCTTCCGCACTAAATCTTTTAAAAGTTATAGCAAAATGCCACCTTGTTATGAATAACCCCTTAAGATGTATAAGAACTTACTCCCGATTTATTCTTTGTAAATACGGATTGTCGTGTGATACTATTAATCCCAATCTTTCTTCAAACAAATCTTCGGTTCCTAAAACATTATACAAACCAATAATTTAACAATTTAATGATACAAGATATTTGTCAATACTGACCTAAGGATAAGCTGCAAGTGTCTTTTGATACAAATTGTTTCTTAATTAGGTACTGAAGCCTTAATTTCCAATCTATGTGAATATGTTTTCCTGACTCAATACTTCTAATCATCTCGTTCATATTCATAACGCCTCTTACAGAGCCGCGGTACAGAGCTTGATATTTAGGTTCCGTTGACCTCTAAATATAAGAAAATGATTGTCAAAAATCACTGCTGGAAATTGAAATGAGTTCATATATATATTTATTACGAACCTTGACTTCGTACTCAAAGAATGTGGCTGGTGCTATACTCCACATAATAGAATCCTTTTCGCTAAGTAACTCATCTATCGTCGTGATAGGCTTGTCGTTGTTGGGAAACGTTAAGAATGCTACAAGATTTCCGCAGTAGGTAGTGGAAATGACTAATACTACTAACCACCAAGAACCTATCAACAATCTTGCACTGTCAGCATATGGCAAATACAACCCCCCTTGAAAAAGAGAAGCTCAAATTCTTTTTATTGATATTGCCTGTTTCCTAACCTTGTTGAAGAAGGGCTCCATAGATATACCAAATACAATTGTCTATAGAAGATAACCCACCTTTTATGCTAATGCCGTAATAGTCATTTACAGGACTATATTTGTGAATGTAATATAAAATTGGTCCCATTGTTACAATGGCAGTTAGTAAGCATAACCATGTCTGCAGCACAAAAACATATTACCATTTAGGTGCAAATTACAAAAATATTTGATTATGCAGTTGTACCATCCTGTGAAAGCTCCATGTTTCATTCTTGTAAGTGGTCATAGACGAGTATGCATGGGTACTAATTAATAATTACAAAGATTTTCACAAATAATTTTCTTTGTAGCTATAAAAAAAGGCGAGACAATAGAATATTTGCCAGAGTATTCAAACCTTAAATTTAAATTTTCATGACCATCGAGACCGTACTTTGTAATATTATATGCATTTGCTATTAACATTTAAACCTGGAATTTTTTAATGATCTTGTATGTAATGTATGAACTTTGTTGAAAATAACTTTTGGTAGATTTAAATCGATTAAATCCGGAAATATGCATGAAATTATGTTCATTAAGTTTGTTTCTGTAATGCATGAATTAAACAGAATTATTATTATCATAGAACTTTTCCTGCTAATTCCTAATTGTCTCAACACATAGTGTTCACTCACAAGTTTTTAAGTAAAAGGCGTTTGAAATTTCTGAAATGTTAATCGAACGTGTTTGTATTTTTGTAAGAGCAATTTGATAAAAAAGGAAGAAGTAGGTAATTGTAGTTAAAAAAATTAAGTGTGGACACTTTTTCCATTTGAAAGTTTAAGCGTAATTGGCGGATGTATTATGTTGGTCGACAGTTCAATTTCAGTTTTCCATGTTAAACACTTTCACCACTATAAAACAACAAAGTAGACAGCTAATTCTGGTATAACCGGAAGTATCATATTATTAAAGATGTTTTAGTTAAATAATACATGTTGATTTTAGAATACTTCCAAGTTTTGCAATGTATACTCTCTTATATCGATCGATGCAGCTCCGGGTAAGACGCTCTACATAGACAACAATCTGTTAACACGCGTACAAGACTGTACACAAAATTTAGAAGAAATATTTGCTGATTAACTTCGCGTTTCAGAACACATTTCCGCAGTTTCCAGCATACCGTCTAGGTTTTATTGAGATATTGTCGTTCATTTAGTATTACTGCTCTAACTAAAAAATAATACTCTACTAGTGTGTTTTTTCTTTCCTCGCATTCCTCGCAGTTCATGAGTGATTCCATCAATACCATGTGGTTACCATTGTTAGATTTATTGTTTCTACATATTTTCTGTGTTTTTACTAGTGCTCTGCTAAAAACTTTCGTTCAATGCACTAATAAAAAGTAAACTGAAATATGCATGGAAAGTGATATTTTTTTTTTTATCTGACACCAGAACAGATAGAAAAACGTTTTCTGAAATACTTATCGTATAAACTAGATTTACTACTAGAACCTGCTATTACAAAGGCACAACTTTACCCCACTTTCTAGTCACAGAAAATTTTACAATGCACGATTACCATATAATTTCTTAAATACCCAAGTGGATTCACGCATTTATAAAGTAAACGCACTACTTAACATTTTCTTCCACCACTCACTCTTTCCTATTTACTCTTCTTTTGAATGTACCTATGATATTTGTCCTGTAATTAGTGTTTGTTAAGATTGTTGGGCATTATTATTATTATTAAACGGAAATTTTGTTCAAGATGCAGATATTTTGATTATTTGAAAAATTGATTATTTGATTCGCAATTTGTAATTTGGGTTGCATTCGCTTGTAAAAGCGCAAAAACTGAGGTAAATAATAATAGTGTAGTTGTATTTTTAGCAACTAGATTACAACATCTTTTCCAGTGAAAACTTTTTGATATACATTGTTAACTCCTTGTGTTTAAGTTCTAAAATGTCACGTATGATAGAGAGATATGATCAACCATAATCTAAACTTTCAGAATTAGCAACTTTAACCAGATTCACTTTGCTATGCCAATGTCACAAAGCATTTCGACTTATGTTATTACGTTTTACACATTTTTAATCTTACTTACGCTGTAAGTGAAAGGTGACATGAAGAGCATAGCCCTACTCAGTTCCTTTGGTCTTGCAGTCAATAAAGTGTAAGTTTGAGTACTGATGGGCATGGTAAAATTAACCCATTGCTTACTCTCTTCGGTAATTGTATATGCGTAGGCTCCTAAAAATGCTTCCTTATTTTGTATCATCTTAATTACACGATCTGGGATGGTGTAAGTGACCGGATAACTAATTTCTTTCCCATAGTAACTCAAGTTCTTCAATTCGTTTTTGCTACTATTTAATACAATGACGGAATAAGTGAAATTCAAAGACCTTGATAAGTCGTTTACTACATCGAAAACCAAACCTGTACAGGTCAAACCTCCTGTTTCGTTGGTCTCTATTATTTGCCAAGGAGGATTCTAGAAATCATGGTTTTAAGAATCGAATTGCTAATTATAATACATGACATTCACATGAAACGATAACAATGGAAATGATTTTCCACGAAATCCATGTGAAACGTGTGGAAATAGTAAATCCGTCAATAAAGGACCATTAAGAGGGTTCCAATATCCTACTTGCATTAAATTAAATTTAGAATTTGGACCTCTACTAAAATCTTGCCCCCACGTGTCGCAGGATTTAATTTGCCAAGTTGTACAGTTCCCACATGCTCCATCTTTCTTGAGGTATACCTAAAAGATTTGTAATGATATGTTTTCCAAGAATATAAAGGTAGCATTTTAATACATTCATAGTACTAAGTAGGTAATCCCTTCGTTCCAACTTTGTTGGTTTTATGGCATCCCATTCTTCGTCAGACACTTGACTTGCTAGTTCAAATTCTTCAACTATAGCAGTATCCAATGCTTTTCCAAAGGCGTCCAGCATTTCGGCTATATAACATTC
Source organism: Oryctes borbonicus (assembly GCA_902654985.2). NCBI lineage: Eukaryota > Metazoa > Arthropoda > Insecta > Coleoptera > Scarabaeidae > Oryctes > Oryctes borbonicus. Next base: position 400,116 of record LR736942.1, on the reverse strand, counting down.
AATACCTTCCTAGATATTAGAGACATCACAATTTACATTTGTTGTTCAGAATATAAAGGAAAAATTAGTTGATTTAGTTAAACTCCTTACCTTACAAACCATTCCAAACGTGGAAATATTATACAGGAACGCAATATTATTCCCTTCCTTCAAATTACGCAAAATCTCAGTTGTGCTATCATTGTCAAGCTTGAAATCAGAAATAACGTACAGCCATTGGCTATTTATATCCATTAACCCCAGAGAATGGGCAGCTTGTATGATGTACACCACAAGTTCCATAGATACGACAACGAGAAAATTGCTATTGGAAATTTTCGTTATAAAAGTGGAAAGAGCGTTTCTAATATTCGACATATCCAGTTGAGAACTGTGATCATTTAACTTAATAAGAGTAACTGCAGCACCTTCGGTAGTAATCTTCAGTTTGTCTGTGGTTAGAGCAGTTAGTACACGAGATATGTAATCACGACCTATAAGACTCTTATTTAATAGTAACATTCGAATGGAGCGATTTAATGTGTAATACCTAAAGAATCATCGTACAATATAGCGACAGACTTCCAATTATAAGCTTTGACTAATCTTAAATCCAATAGGACTTGCGGTAATTCTTCACCTCTTAATACTGTTGGAATTGTAAAGCCTTGATCAGAGGGCAATCTAGGGCAATCGCTCTCTAAAATAAAAAAATGAAAATAGTTGCTCCCCTAAATATTGTACGTAAATGTTTACCAGAGATTGCAATATGTAAAATGTTTTCCGCATTTGCCATTTCGAATAATTTCCATGTATCGACGCAAGAAGCAATGCTTAAAATGGCAGACACTTCTAAAATAATGAAATTAATATGGAAAAAGAAATACCAATGAAGGAAATTGGAGTCATTAAAGCAATACCTTTTCTAATGGTTATGCTAGTCCAAGAGTAGTATAAAATATTAACACCACCGTGTTTTAATTTATCCCTTTTGAGTATACTAACGTGACTTTCGACAGTATTTTTTGCTAGGTCATAACTGTCTCCTAAATATTCTCTATCAATTACAATCGCTGAAAATAATAACTTATTAAATTAAATTTCGAGAGAGTTGCTCAAATATATTATATTTATGAGTTAGTGTTAATGGAGAAGAAAATAAGCAGTTCACTTTAAAGTTCATATAAACTCATCTTAAGGTATGCCACACAGGTCTAGACTAATACACATTAGATTAAACTTACGAAGACTACTCTAGTAATAATGCTTTTTTTCCATCTTATCTGGCCGGGGAGTACTTCTACATAGTTTGCGATTTCTATTGCAAGCATGTACATAGTGGTATTAAGTTAATGTTTACACATTATGTATCATTTTTATTCTTCTGGTTTAAAGAGAGTCTCTAATTCAAAAAATTAGCAAACAGACTGATGATGTGACAGGGTTCAATTTTAGTAAAGACTTATTCGTGATATATTACGTTGTAAGAGCTGGAGTTCAGGGGCGGAATAACCACCGATGCAACCGGTTGGGTCAGCCGGGGCCTACACTCGCCGGGGGCCTGGCCCGATTCGATCTTGTTAAAGGTTTAATAAAGCAATAAATAAAACCCTTTTTTTTGTTTCATCAATAATAATTATCTATGTTGGCGTAAAACGTCACGTAGTTAACGGGCAACGTATTTAATTTTTTAAAACGGTTTATCTGTTTTATAATTATTATTTAAAATGTATGTACTGCAGAATGCCTTGTGTGCATGACGAGTAAATGAAATAACTAAGAGAATATTCTGTTTCTAAAAGAACTCAGATTTTCATCATTTAACATTAAAAAAAATTAAATCCTAAGCAATGGTTGTCTAGATATGAGTTGATAGCTGCACTGAAATACAGATATATAGATGCATTAAAAGGTTTGACAAAAATTAGCTTATTATAACTAAAGATTCTGAAGAAAAAAGTCAAGCATTTTTTTTATGGATAAAAATGGAAAAATATGAATTTGCAATTTCAATATCAACTTCTAAAAATAACAAATGGAATTTCACAATTTCTTCAAAAAAGGAACATGCGACTTGACAAGGCAGTAATGAAATTACTGAAAAGTGCTGACATCGTTAATAAATTTTCGACATAATTGTGTTTCAAGCACAGACAATCGCTTTTAAGTGGGGGGTCAGTACATCGTTTGTCTCTAAACATCAAAGAAAAAATTCCTTAATAAATTGTATGAGGATGAGATGAGGAGAGACTGATAGAGGCTGAACAACATTTCAAGATTGATGTTCATGATACTGCTTTGAATATTGTAATAAATCAAACTGAAAATAGGTCTAACGGAATGGGAAGTGTCGTAGAGAAATTCAAAAGTATATTTCCGGAAAAACTATTACATGCAGAAGACGACGAACTTTATCAAAAAGCAGAAATTTTAGTTAACTCAATTCAATATCATTTATTTCGTCTACATTTCCTTCTCAGCTTCTATCTTTCCGCGCATGTGTTCAGTCCAACTACATTTCGTCTCAACCTTACATGATTTGGTAAAATTATTAATTGTTAAAAATAATGCTTTAAGTTCAAGCTTCCAGTACAGTACTTTTGTTATTTCTGATTCTGTGACAGTGGTAAGTACTTGCTGTCATTTCAATCGAAAATGAAAAAGCACGAGTGATAGAGATTAACGAACTAATTACTTAATAATAATGATAGCAATGACTGTGGCGTAGCATGGTAAACAATACAAAAGTATTGGCAAGCTGTGATTTACCGCACTAACTCTAATACTTCTAGATGCTTTTATTAATGATGACAACTTAATTTTTAGATTCTCCGCAATTTTTTCGTTAATAGATTCGCGGAGAATGTGTGGGTTGGGTGTGGATGGTGATAATAGTGAATGTAGAAATTTGACGAAGTTTATTATCTTTCATCATTCGGTCACCGGTTGAGAATATGGATCATTTGTAACCTCGAAACGGCCGTCCCAGATTAATTAACTAAACTTGTGTGGTGCGGAGGTGGCCGATACTTTTGTGTTGTTTAAACAATTACTTCTTTAACCCAGAAAAAAATTCGGCGAGAGAAATTTCTGTAATTGTGAGTACTTAAATGTTTTTGTTTGTTATTGAAGGAAGGGAAGGGGGGCTATTTATAAAGGGGCCAATTCACACAAAGTTCCGCTTCTGCTAGACTTGTTTGTAACGTACAGAAATAATAAATAAGTTATTCAACTAATAGAATGAGGTATTTCAAGTATTAAAATGTGAGGTCATCGCTTCACTAGAGTGTACTGTCCCTCGAACCATCTCTCGAGCAGTTATCATTAATAAAAGCATCTAGAAGTATTGTCAGGCCGTTTTGACGCTATTGTACAAAATGCTAAAATATTACTGTCACCAAGGTATCAACTAATTAAAAATAAAAATGTAAGGAATGTTATCAAAGAAAGAAACATACAGAAATTTCGAAATCGAAGATTTGATTAGCAGTGATTTACTGGTATACAGCCATAGTGAACATGCGGTTCAAAACTTTATTTGGAGGCGCATTACATCAGCATTCATTCAACCACTTAAGATATACTCATTAATATGAGGTGTTAGGTTATTGCTTGCAAAGTAAGTACATATCAAAAAAAAAAAAACAAATAAGTATTTCTAGATTCGATTAAATGAAGAACTTTGTTAGTCTATCTTAAAACCTTTTAAGTAGGTTAATGACTGGACAGCACCATATGAATCCTTGAATCCATGTTTTGGTTTTCAAAACCGAAGGCGAAAATTATATTTATATTTTGACAAATACGTACATACCTAAAGTTGCATTTGTTGATAGCAGAGATGGAAAACTATCGCTCCAAACTAAATTGATATATCCTAGTGTAATCACGAACTTCAAGCGTAACATTTTAAAATGATATATCCACAAAACATTTTTTCCTCTTATACGTTTAAACACTGTGTAATTATTATTAAAAGACCACACAATAATAACTATCATACCTTGATATTGCAATTTAATCATGCATAAACCAGCACGTGCTTCTGTGGTCTAACTGAATGTGTTCGTGCAGTACAGGTTTTCAGGATAATTCAGGGTAATAACAAGAAAGGTCAAGATTTATTATTTAACAGATAAAGTCAATCAAAGCAAACACGTGGCTGGGTGTTGCTGTTGGAATTGTCTGGCTTTCTGGGGGAGGGGCGGACATATCTGGGGTAGTTTCGGAGAATGGTAGGATTTAGTTCAAGAGTGCAATTTATATTTAATAAAGAAATGAAGACGTAGGGTCATTTATTAATTAGTTTCGGTATAAGTAAGTAAAAGAAACTACTTTATTAACTATTTATCTAATAATTTTGAAGCAATGGAAGGTATTTTTAATTAAAGGGATTTTCTAAAAAAATACAGTAAAATGTATTTACAGAGAAAATGAAAATCATATACTTAACACAGCACTTGTATCTTTTCTTCTTAATCAAAAACTACATTGGGTGCAATGATCTAAAACATTCGTTATATGAAAAATAAAATCCTCTAAACTTAAATGAAATAAAACAAAAAAAAGTGGAAATAAAAGTAACGAGAGCATCCCTGGCGGGGATCGAACCCACGACCTTTGGATTAGAAGTCCAACGCGCTATCCTCTGCGCCACAGGGACTACGATTTTCTTACTACTACAAATATATTAAAAGTAGAGGGCTACAGAAAAAATTGAATTAATATTAATGTATAAATTATTAACTATTACTATAAATTTCACTGGTTTATATACATATGTAACTCATTTAAAACGGATTTCTAACGGTAATCTTACGTTAAAATGCAGTCCTTTTTCACCTTAAAAAACTAACTCCATTTTAAGTGTAAACTAGCGTAAACGCAGATAAGAAATTATTGTATTAATATTGCATATACTTTTTTCATGATATAATCACACATACGAACTTATAAAGATACTAAGGTAATGAAACACAATTCTCTGTTGGTTTATATTAGAGGTGCGGATGGGCCGGGTCGAACAGGAATATTTTATTTGTATCAGTATTGATACCAGTTCTAAAAGTCCAAGGAATAATATTGTATATATTCAAATTTTACAACGAAAACATTGCTTTGGAAAGCATCATAAATTAATCATCGATTATTTCATACGAAAAAATGTAATTCGTAGACCTAAAACAGTGTTATCGCAAAGAAGGAGAACACATCTTCGTGTGTATCCATGTTACTTGTTCATTAGATTAAATAAGTAATAAGTAAATCGCCCTTGAAACAATTATTAATCTTGTAATACCGAAATTAAATGATTTTCTTGTTAAACAAAATAACCCTATCGGGCCGAACGGATTTGATGGGCCGATAACAGGCGAAGCTGTCGGGCCGGCGCGACGGGCGGGGCTAGTTAATAAACATCAAAGATCTCAAAATGCCCACCTCTAGTTATGATGCTGAGCATGTATTATCTAACTTCGTAAAGATATAACAAATATTTACCGACTCATTATATCAAGGACAATAGATCTCCAGTAATAACCGATCAATCTACAATGATTCTGCTAAAAATGTTCACATTCACCTGGATTATTTTCTAAATAGAGCATGATGATTCAGCTTTATAAAATATCAAAAGTCATAGATGAAAGCCATGTCAAGTCAGGATAAAATAAATGAAGTATGCCGCCAATGTATTTACTTTACATAAATAATGTACAATGTGCTCTTCGTTAATCCAGCTAAAAATGACTAGTTACTATTAAGCTGCCAGTTGTACTAGAAATATCCAACATACAATCAGCAACAGCTGTGCTTGATTTATAGCCTTACTTAAATTGCGCTAATTAGCGCCAATTAGGAAATATCCAGAAAAGTAGGAATAAATGGGTCCTCCACTCTGCTAACATACCACTTTCATTCTACTGCAGTTTTTTGCGAAAATCAACATGGTTGTTGTTTCTCACCCAGCGTATTCGCCTGACTTGGCTCCTTGCCAGTCTTTCCCCTTTCCACAGATGAAAATCAAGTTAAAGAAGTCATCTGGACTCCATCTCGTTGCGGTGTTGGAAAATTCTTTAACGGTTTATAATATATTAACGATTACCTACCATGCGTATACAGTGCTGGCAAGCTTTTAAATTCTAGTGTGTTTTTCTAGAACTATTGGTGTTTATTTAGAAGTAACGGTACTCTTGCATTTGCAAAGTGTAAAACGTTTAGGGAACGCTCAGGTGATGAGGAAGAGTTCCCATAGTTAGTGATGAATATGATAGTGGTAAATCTTATGCTTTTTTTGTAGTGGGGCCATGGCACAGCTGCCTTCGGTCAGTGCGACCTTAATAGATCTATTGTAACAAAAACCTTTGTTTGTATTAATACAGTAGAACGCTTTTAATAAATCTTAGTACCACTCTAGAATCTTCTTCCTTCAGTTTAGTAGATGCAAAAAAATGATCTACTGAAATGTTGGTGTCGTTTGCGACTGATGGCAACAAATTTGTTCTGCCGTATCCAGATCTTCTTAGCATAGACGACAGATTTGATCTTCAGCGTTTCCTGGTTAACATTGTGCTTTTGTGCACTCTTTGAAGTAACGCCGTTTTTTATAGTGTCTGATGAGAAGCCAGGCGGCAATTATAAGAGTAGTGGAAATGTGGAAGCATCGTCTATAGCAGATCACCAACCCATCACGTCTATAGCAGCAATAGAGAGGCGATGAAGCGGTACTTCTACAAGAGTGAATTCCAAAAGATTCCAAAAAAAAAGATTAGATTGAGAAAAGGAATATCGTTTGTTTCGGCTATTATATAGCTATTATATAGATAGTTCGAAAAGCTCCAGATGTAGCGGAATTAGAAAAGAATAGTTACGTTTACAAATTCACGTGCAAGTCAACAACAGCATAAATCTAACCAAATTATTGTTGAGGAAATAAATACTTTTACTGGGATTCATACAATAACGTTATCCTCGGGCACGCTATTATTGCGGCTTCAAACATGCTATTAGAATTCCTATAGTCGTCACTAAACGTCTTGGTGGAACAGTGGTAAGAGGGCCCGTGTCTGACTGGGCGCTGTTTTCCGGCGTTGAGAACTGGCGCTGAGTTCCGCTAAGATCAAATTTTTCTAGTGAGTCTGGTACATTCCCGAGTCCCCATTCGTAGTTGGGAGGCAATTAATTGCGCATCGTCCTCTACACAAGGGCTCCTGAGGTTACAACAAGCTTTAAAAGAAGCTTATACACGCTGTTGGGCTGTCACCACAAAAAGAAATATTTTTTTTCACAACTGTGGCAGAACTTAGATTTCGTGGACTTTTCTACAGTCAAAATTACGTCAAATGATCCTTGAGATATCTTTTATTGCCGATTGAACGATAACTGTATGTTGACGAATAAATGGTTCCCTTCAAAGGACTGCTAAATTTCAAGCAATACACAAAAAATAAACCCAATCCCCACGGGGAACAACAATTTTTGCTTTACATGGGAGTCGGCTCTTATAACGTAATTTGTTATTACCTCAAGGAGCAACAACGGAGTTAGATGAAGTTTATTTAGTTTGGCTGGTGCAGTAATAGCAAAATTGAGTCAACGAAATTGGCGAGCATAGTGTACAGTTATACTATAATTATTTTTAGAACTGTTAATTTTTACAGTAACGACTTGCGAAATAAGACAATACATTGTACATGTACAGTAAGGCTTGGTCGGTTGGGGCGTCTTGCTTTTGTGGAAAATAAAATGAAGTAGAAAAAAGCAAAGGAGGAAGTCATTAATAATGATGGCGAAGTAATAATGCCAAAATGGCCTAAATATATATATGAGCAATTGGAAAAGCAAATTGTTGCACAAGATGTGGTAGAGTTTGAAAAGAATAGGTGTTTGTGTTTCCTGAAGTAGTGTGAGCTTATAATGATTACGTAGGCATAGGTAGCGTGGATAAATTAAATTATATGATCAGAATTTACAGAATATTAGTACGATCAAAACAGTGGTCTGTGTGGATGCTTACGCACTCCTTGGACCCCGCGTGTATGAATGCGTGGTCCGAATATTGACAAAAAGGCTATGCAATTGCATATTCATAAAGAAGATGTTGCATTTTAAGCTATAGAACAATTTTCTCCAAAAAAGGAGATTGATCAACGAAGCAGAGCCTTCAACACTAAAACAATCAAGAAATTTGCCGAAAGTGCGTGCCATTGACGAAATCAAGTATGATGATAAGAACTTTGCTCGTCGTTGGAAGACCAAGATTATACAGGGACACCAAGAATCTTCTGCAATAAACGCAAAAAACTGTTTTTTACAATCTTATAAACCATAACGATTTGTTATTAATCACCTTTGACATCGTTGTAGTCACTGTACGGCCTGAGCGGGGGTAGCTAATCACATGCAAATGTAACTAAAAGTATTAAAAAATTTTATGTTCAATGCGGTAAATTTCAAATTTTTTACTTTAAGAGAAAAAGAAGGTGATCCAAACGATTAAATTTTTCAGAACGCATTCCTTTTGTGGCAGAGGCTCTGCAATCGGTGTCTGCACTCCAATCTAGAAAAACGTGATAAAGATGTATTCGCGTATAAAAAATATGCAAACTTTATACATTGCCTTCTTTTCACTGTTTAAATTACCTTTTTTCAGGTTCGGTTTATGAAATGACCCGAATCGCTCTATAATCGATATTATGGTGCCAAATAAAACAAGAGATCCATAGGGTTTATGTTTATAATTTCTAGTTCCCTACTCTTTAACAATCTTTTACATATATTCCTCTTTGCAAAATTAACTGCAAGGGTTCCCAAAATGTACCCTAAAATCTATGCAATTTAACGTTTTGCAATATTTATCGGGTCCACCTAAAACTGACAATCTACTTAAAATTCATGAGAAGGCAGAAAGATTAGATTATTTCCGTAAATTATGTCTCTATTCTGATAAAGAAATTATATATAAACATAAGCACCGACATGGAATGTAATTTATTTTTAGATGACAAACAAGAGTGCGTTATTCCGAGTGTGAATTCTAAGTGTAAGTGTCAACCATATCATATCTACTATCCTAAATATATAATTATCTGTTGCTAGTGCAGTGGAAAGAGAGTAACAAGGGGTAATTCTTTTAATTCGCTAATAACGCCACGAGCTGGTTTATCAGTAAATTTAAATTTGAAAGTTTTAGTAAGAGTAAGAACATAAAAGATTAAATTTGTTTAAGACTCATAGATCTTTTAAATTATGATCAATCACTTGAGTATCAGTAAGGAGTAAATGCTAATGCCCAATAAGAAATTGAGTTCCTTTTACTAATTTCCTGGTCCTGTGAATATCTACTTATAATTGTTTTTGGTATTTATTTTTCTGTGATTCCAAAATGTAAAATTTTTTTAATTACCTGTTTTAGGCCTACAAGATGTTATTCACTAACTCATTACTTTACAATCTCATCGGAATCTTTTTAGCCCTTGTGGTAGTTTTCATTAGTTTAAGCTTGTGGAAGTTAACTTATTGGAAAAGGCTTGGGATATTTCATATTAAGCCAAACTTTCCATTCGGAAATGCTACCAAATTATTCTTGAAGAAGAGAGGAATATTTGAACTCATAGACGATTTTTACATCGAGGCGAGAAAAGCGAAGCAAAACCATGGCGGATTTTATATTCTATCCGAACCACATTTCGTACCCATAGAACCGGATGCCGTGAAAAACATCCTACAAAATGATTTTCAACATTTCGTAGACAGAGGGATGTATTACAACGAGAAGGATGATCCCCTTTCTGCTCATCTATTTTCCTTGGAAGGGAACAAGTGGAGGAATCTTCGGACGAAATTAACGCCAACTTTCACATCTGGCAAGATGAAATCTATGTTGCCAATCGTTGTGGAAATAACCGAACGTTTTTTGAATGCTTTAGATAAAGAGCCTGTCAAAGAAGGCATTGAAATGAAAGATTACATGGCAAGATTAACTACAGATATTATCGGAAGTATTGCGTTTGGAATCGAGTGTAACTGCATTGAAAACCCAAATGCTGAATTTAGATTTTATGCTAGAATATTATTGTCAGCAGGCAGCAATGCTAGTAGGATTTTAATAAACACATTTCCAAGTTTAATGAAATTTTTAGGAGTAGGCGTATTGCCCAAAGAGTTCTCTAACTTTTTCATGAAGGCTATCACAGAAATTGTGGATTACCGTGAGACAAACCATGTTAAGAGGAAAGATTTCCTCGATTTACTACTACAATTGAAAAATCGTGGTAAGATCGTAGATGAAATGTCCGATGAATTAGATGAGAAAAACACGATAACTCTTAACACCTTGATGGCACAAGCTTTTGTATTTTACCTAGGTGGTTTTGAAACTACATCCACTACTTTATCATTTTTGCTATATGAACTGTGCTGTAAGGAAAATATTCAGGAAAAGCTAAGAGAAGAAATCATCAATATTCTGCAGAGACATGATAACAAAGTAACATACGAAGCTTTAGCTGAAATGAAATATATGGATATGGTGCTAAATGGTAAGATAATTCTTTTAGTAAACAAAAAGCAAAGCAATGCTTTCTTTTGTAGAAACTCTAAGAAAATATCCACCATTACGTATACTTGTCAGGATTTGCAACGAAGATTATCCACTCCTAGGCAGAGGAGCTGTAATTAAGAAAGGAACGAAAATCATAATTCCTGTTCTATCATTACATAACGATCCTGAATATTATCCAAATCCCCAGGATTTCGATCCTAATAGATTTACGGAAGAGAATAAGGGAACGCGTCATCCCTTCACGTTCTTGCCTTTTGGCGAAGGACCTCGTATTTGTATTGGTGAGTTTAAAACAAGTAATACATTTTTTTATAGTAACTTATTTATTTTAAGGAATGCGCTTTGGTATAATGCAAAGTAAATGCGCTTTAGTCCAATTGTTGAAGAACTATAAATTTAAATTGAATCTTCAAACCTCAAGGCCGCTTAAAATTAGTATCACCAGTGGTTTAACAGCAGTGGAAGGTGGTATTTTCATTGACGTAACTAAAGTTAATGAATAAAACTTGTACGCATTTTGAAAATATTAGATATGTAGAATAGTCATCTAAATAAATGTAAATAGTTGGAGCTCATCGGTAAATTATTATTTAATTGCAATTAATTATTATGTTTATTTATTCTCATAACCATATTGTTTTAAATATGACAAATGATTATGTAATGTAACAATCGCATGAATAATAAATGCTTCCTGATCTGTAGTGTTTCAAAGGTTTTTCAACGACAAAAATGCGTGTAACAGATGTTAATTCAAATTACATACAATACAGTATGTCATAAGATGAGTTTACATTAGCCATATACCAGAAACAAAGTAGACTTCAAATTTGTAAACTATTTTTTTCGTCGGAGCTAACTTTCAAAAATATCGGTACCTCTAGTCAGCTTCCGGTTTCACCGGAGATAACATACACTTAATTTTCTTAGATGGATTAATTTTTATGAAATATTTGAATTCAGGGATTAGTTCGACGTAAAATCGATTTATTTCGATGGATTTTTATGCACCATACATTTAATACAAAACATCAGCAGACTGAAGTATCAAGTTCTACTGAGGCCATATTGCCCCATTTAAATTTTTATTAAAAGTATAAGCAAAGAATGCGGTTACCTTTGCGCAATATACGTTGAATTTGAAATGCCTAACTACATGGAGATTTTGGCTACTCAAAAGTGATTGTTGCGTTTATTGAAGATATCGTTTTTCGTAAACTTTTCGTCGTCTGCGACCAGTTTCGTGTCTATCAGCACATCGTCAGGCCAGAATTGTTGTCTTGATTTTATGGAATACATACACAAAGATCTCGACATGATCGTTGTGGTTCTGTTCCTTGAGCTTTCGCGTTCGCCGTTGAACAGTGTTCATCAATGGTTCAATACGGCTTGCGTTGTACAAAAGAAAATGGTAGTTCGTCATTCGATCTAAACAACTGGCGATTGTTCAACAGTCGATGAAGTAAAAAGTCTGTCGTTTTCGGCAAACATAGCCGCTATAGATATTTATATTCGATTAGCAGAACCACGTTTTATGTGTATAAATACTACATACCGCCTAAATAATTACCCAATAATATTATATAATATTACCCATATCTATACGGTTAGGCAATGTTACCAATCTTCTTAGGCGTTTTACTGACCAGGTGCCAAATTTCGTTAGAACAACGCTCTTCTGATTTAACTGCGTTCAAACTTGATCTGCTGATTAGTTAATCTAAACTTTAACGACCTTGAACACAATCGGCCCTTGATTTTTTGAGTTGATCCAGATTTTGTGAGGGACGGTTGGTATTAGGCGTGTGTTGTTAGAATTAATATATTCTTTTTTTATAAACAGAAGAATGTACATATTTATTCGTCTGAGAAGGGGTTCGTGTTGCCTACTGGTTTCCCCGAGGGTCAACAAAACACGAGTCTGTCTAGTCTCTACTAATTTCGTGAAGTGCACGGAAAGTGGAGAACTTTATACATGACATTAGGAAATCCTACCGAGAAATAATGGCAAATAAATGCTAAAATAGCTTTCTCATGGTATTCTGCTATGGTATTGAACTTTTTTTTTGCTAACATTTTTAGCTGTTGTTTCTAGGTATTTTCTGTTAATTTCAAACAGTTATGTTTCCGTGGTAATACGAATACGATGCAACCAAGAAAGATATAATATTCCGAGATGATTATATTGAAACATGTGTCTGTTGCAAGGTTACTTAGTACGGTTGTCTTTAACAGTTTACTTCGATCTGCCTTTCAAATCACACTTCTAAAAGCATACATTATTCTTGTTATTTAATGTTATTACATTCTAAATTTTTCATATATTCGTGCTTTGTTTGGTTAACTGTTATTATTTTTTTATTTTAACAGCAGAAACATGCCTTTTTGCTAGTATTTTCTTTCCTTGATGATGCTTTTTCCGTGAGCAATTTTACCAACACCATGAGCTACGATCATCATCATTACCTTTGGTTATGCGTTTTCGACAATCTTTTAGTGAGAAGATAATAAAATTTAATTCATTGGATAGTTTGTTGTGCAACCACAGCAAATAAGGAAATAATTGTTGCCAGATTTACAGAATATTAAAGTTGTACCAATTTGCGTGGTTCGTGCTAACGCTATTGTAAAAGTAACAACCTAGAAAGCCTGAAAAGCAAGACATATTTCCTTTTAAAAACCAATAAATTACCTCAACAAATTAATTCAAACATTAAATGTTAAGGTAATAAAATTATAAAACAGATATAACTAAGAAGAAATGCCGAGAACAAACAACGAGAGTATGAAAAATCCAGGGATATATACAATAATAATAAATAATAAGAATAATTTAAGCTTTTAGAATTGAGATTGAACAATTCGGCAATTGTTATTTATAGTTGAGTGTAGGCTTTCACGACCGTAATCCATAGTAGAAATGTCTTTCGGGTGATGTCGTGTAGTTAATATTTTACTTGACGTTTCGCTGACTATCCTGTCAGCTTCTTCAGAAGATTTCTAAAGACTGTAGTCTTTATCAGATCACCCGAAAGACATTTCTACTAATTGTTATTTATAATCATGTTTTATAACATTTCTTAAATGCAATACCGTTGGATTAACCTTTCAACTACCTTTCCAAAAACGTAGATACATAGGACAATAAAAAAGCTGACGTGTCTTCCGGTGACGCCGGAAATGTAATTGAACTGTAGATAACGCCAAAAGTTAGTTCACGAAAAATTGAAATCGATCTATTTAGAATACCGCAACATAAAGAAAAAGATTGTAACCTTCTTTTAACTCATTATATGCTTGCGTTCTTCTTAAATGACAGTAAAAGTAACTTTTTGTTCATCCCTTTAATATTGTTTAAATTTAAAACGGCAAATAGTGTAAAAACGTAGGTTTGCACGGCCAGAGGCGAAAATCAACTGTTCATTTTCGCCTCTGGCATGGTTCACATGCCGAGTTACTGTGATAAACTGCTTCCCGCTCAGTTAACTTCGCCTTTGGCGTTGAGTTGCAGTGCTAACTGTTGCCTACCATATTTCTCTCTTATGAAGAAGCCCCATATGGTTGCGGGCGAAATGTCGAGTTTTCGTTCAACAAAAAACGATACGATATGGCTCAAACCCGGAACACGGTTAGTTTTAACGGCAAATAGTGTCTTTTTCTTACTATAGCAAATTACAATGTATTTTATAAACCATTTTTTTTGCACATTTTTCGTTTGTTTCGCATTTTATTGTGTGGCTGTCTCTCTCACTTGCAATATGTTATTCATATCGGAGAACGTGTTTTATTTATTTTTAAGGAAAATACTATTATATTTAGAATGGATAGACGTTCTTATAAATATGACATTTGGACTTATTGTTAGTCGATTGGTAGGCATATGATAGTGTCCTATTTATAGGACAGCTCAAAACTCACAAATGGCTTGAGATGTATAATACTGGCCAAGCATGTAATACTTCCCATTACTACATCCTATTGTTTTCTATTTTGTACAAATCAAATTATCGAAATAAAATGTTTAACTTTTATTCACTAACATTTACACTATAAAAATCTTTACTCTTAAAGATAATCCATCGTCATTTTTAATTATAGGTTTACAATATACAAAATTGAGACAATAAATATGGCACAAAATTTTAGATGTAATTCGACATTGTTTTAATCTTAATCTGACTAAGATCTATATTAACAATATAAAATTATTCCTTAATATCTAGCAGCTAGATAATAAATAGTATTCTAACGTGTCTTACTGACTAAAGAGAAAGTGTTCAAGGTACATACACATATCAAGAAATACATTGCTTCCTTTCTTATTTAAAGCTTGAGGGACTATTCAAATATAAAATATATGTCTATATCATAATCCGAAAATTAATATAAGTAAAATTGAGGATAATTTATCATACAGCCATCGAGTAATCAGTCTTCTTGCAATAAATGAAGATACTGTTATGAATGAAGTAAATAGTTATTTCTTCAGTATTTGTTATAAATCCGCCCAATAATTTATATTTAGGCGGGGTATCGTGTTGACATTGCAGCTGGTTAAAGGATTGCTATAAAATTCACTGATATTAGAATCGATTTCCAAATGCACAGTTGGAATTGCTTACCTAGAAGAAATGGGTCTGAACGCGTTTGGTTGCATCATCTTCATATTATCAGCGTTATCGCAGAGTATCCTTGCAAGAGTACTACGCTTTATCTCTGCCAGCTGTTTATTGCTGAATGGTTTCAGTTGTTCTTCGTGTTCATAGAAATACCGATCACCATATTTGGTTCTTAAAAACTGATCAGATATTATACAAGAGAATGTTGGCCCCAATAATGAATCACTTTTGGGGGTTTCCGCTAAACCACCAATAAGTAAATCGACATCGTGTGGATCTTTGTAAAGTTTTGATAGGGAGCCGACCACCTGGAATTCAATTTTAATAATTTGATAATTTACTTCATGTTATGTAGTATTGAAGACTTACATTTTTAGGAATATCCGGAACCAGATCGTCGAAAGTTTGCACTTCCGGTAATCCACACAACGATCTAAATGCTGTATAGCTTGGTAATCCATGGTCTCGACCTCTTTGGATATCTAAGCTTATGATATCATAGCCATAAATGCCATTGCCGAAAAGCTGGTTTGTGGTCTGTTAATTTTATTTGATATGATTTTTATATTTGTATAGTTGTTAAACCATTACTTACATCAGTTGCGTAATTCAAATCTGATTTTTGACTGATTTGTGTAGTAAGTCCTCTAATCAAAGAATCTAGATTACCAAGACTTTCAATTACTTCTGGCTTGTTGAAGTAATCTTTTGTCCTTATTGAAGAGTTAAAGGTTCTATCTTCAGAATATAAACTGTAATCAATAAAATGTCAAACATTCGAAAGACAATGAAATCTTGTTACTACTCTTACTTTAAAGTGTTTTCTAAGAGAGATTTCCCAAACCTCATTGCTGCCGTGACAAAGCTATTGCTCACTGATGGATCTTCTATCATATCTAAGTGACTGATGGTATCCATTGGGAAATTGATTTTCATAACGTATTCTTTGCCTGAAACGAAGATATACTTTATTAAAACACCATATTCCACCAAAATTGTGCTACACTTACCTAATATTGTAGGCAACCATTCATAATAAGTTATGTGTTGAATTTCAGCGATGACGATTCTTCTCGCTTCTTGAAACAGTGTTTCGTCATTCCAATTTGGGTTGAGATTGTGCAATTGCTGAGCTATTCTGTTGTGTTCTCTTAACCATATGGTATGCATAACAGTTAATCCAGGAAGTGTGTTAACCCTTGGATCACCTTTAACGTTCCGCATTGGATGTTACCCCTTCTGTTATTAAATGAATTTTAATGATTTACCTGACATGAAGTGTAACAGCGTTGATTTGTCCGTATCTCCAACGGGTAAAAACATCCTTCCATAATCCTGGCTGCTTTTTAGCAATCCATTTTCCATTAATCGTAGCTGACGACTTTTTTTGTTATCGGCACCATAAATATTGGAGGCATCAAGGAAATGCGTGGCTTGATTCAACTGAAAATAAGGAACTTATAAATATGATGAAATAAAAAAAAAAGAATTTTTAGAGAATTTGCTATATATGAAAGAAATATGTAATATAACAATATTGCTACTACTTTATTTGAGACGATTTCTCAGCAAAACAAGTATTTACTAATGTAAGCATTTCAATTTAGCGATTTATCTATAACAGAATATTCAGAACATGTAAACAGCCACATATTAAGTAGGTTTGATTTATACGTTGGTTTCAATTTGTTTACAATTTACCCTTTCTATATTCAATACTAAGAACATTTTTTTATTTAATATACAGGTGTGCAAATGGTGTCCCTGTAAATGCGTATAATATGCTACATAACATGGAAATTGCACCGTTTTCTCTTCTCATACTTTTGTTTAACGTGTTTTGAGGGTTTGATTATGCCTAGAGTGCGGCAACGTGGAATTATCGCCAGTGGAGCAAATTCGATAAAGGTCGAATTATTAACTTGCGCGGAGGTGGTTTTTTGTTCAGGAAAATTGTAAATCTTCTCAAACCAGAACCAATCCACGCGCTGTTATTTTTTATGGACTAGGAAGTGCCAGGAAATTCGCTGAAGAGAAACCGGTGACCGAAGAGGAACTAATGAGGTATATGTTTGCCATTTTACATAGGGATGCGCGATGGCTGTATGAGGCTCAAACAAAAGCGTGGGGAACGTCGAAATATTCAATTTTCTGTTGAAAGGCGTGTGTACCGAACCGTAGGAGTTATGGTATGGGGTGTTGTAGCATATGAAAGTAGATCACAGTTGGTATTCATTCGGGATACCATGAATGCCCAGCGATGATGGTGGTGGAACCTCATATTTTACCATATCATCCGCAGCTTGAAAATCCACTTCTACAGAAAGAGAACTTCTCTAAGCCAGTTCTAAGGAACTCATGTCAATTTCTTGCCATGGCTGCTCAAATCTTCCGACCTCTCACCAATCCAATATGTGTGGGACATTATGGGAAGAAAAATAAATCCTCCGCAAACACTGGGACCTTTTCTGCATGAATTGCAGATAGCTTGGGACACTACACTTCAAGAGAACATTTACCACCCACCGGAATCAATGCCACGAAGAATGAGGGAGTATGAAACTAATAGAAGAGCCCAGCACATTATTATAAAATTAAATTGTGTTAGTCTTTTATTCTTTTTATTTGACATTGTAATCCATTAATACCTTGTGTTTTTGTCAAGTTTGGTTAAAAAATTCGCACCACTTCTTGAGTATTTTGTCCAGAAATATACTTGTTTAACCGTAATTATTTAATTATTTGGAGGTTACTTCTGTCCTAAACACTGTTTAAAGTTAATCAAAAAGTCCAGACGTTTATTCTGCATCACCTATTTAGATGCGTTAATTTGGTACAATAATTGTTTATAACTACTTACTTGTTCAAGAGGACCTAAGGTGCATGAGCTACGGACAGTCGACACAGAACGAACATAGGACATACATTTTAATCCATGTTTGGAGTAGAACTTATCATCTCGCGGAATTTCTATTGGAGAACAAAGAGGATGAGTGTATCTTGGTGAGAGTTTTCTGTTGGTTGCTGTACAACATTTGATGGGTTCTCCAGAATGAACTGTTAACAAATATAACGCAGGAAAAGTTAGTTTATATTGAAATATTGTTTTTCCAATATTCTAAAAACTTTTGGAAATGAATAAAAAAAAATAACTTATCAAATAAATTGCTTTAACTTCCTAAATATCGTATTGATTGACACAGTTAGTCATTATCTTTTTCAATAATTTTGATAAAACGTTGGTAAGAACATGGGAACATATATCACTTAATTAAGATAACCACATCAAACCCATAACCAACGTGCTCTCTTCCTTTTTGCAAATACATCCTTTGTGGTAAATGAAGCCAACATATTTTATCCACGCTCGACAATGTATTTCATACTTATTATTGTTACATAATCGGAAAATTTACAATAATTAAGATAGTTTGTGGTTTATCTATTCGTAAATCTATCATTGTGTGGTTTTACCGTTAAATTTAACTTAAATAAACATATGCTAAAGTTATTTACGTTAAGACGAGTTTGCCCGCCTATACAACTTCATAAACATATCGCACTGTTGCGTTTGCAAACAAATTTACTTGCTGAGTTCTTCTGTTTGTAAATACCAAATAATAATCACTAAAATATAAATATAAAACAATCTTACTTACGCATTTTAGAGGAGACAGTATGCCCCATATCATGGGAAACGAATTGTGTCCATTGAGCAACCATCATAGTCCTCATAAGGTCAGGGTCGCTTACGTCTTTGATAATTTTGGAACTGACTACTCTAGGTGATGGTAAACCGTGCCTTTTATGTACTGACCTTCTTGGCTCTTGCACGCCATCTAAGTAATCTGGGAAGAGAAGTCTCTTGTAGCTGGTTAATGCTTGACCTTTGCTTCTCTGGAATGGATGGTTACAAGAGCCGTCCATTGATCGATATTTGGAATAAATTTCTTTCTTTGAACATCCTTTATTAATGTCTGAACAGAAGTGGCGAAAAGACGTGTCAGTTAGTTTCACGTTGGACATGTATTTAGCGCATTCAGCTTTAGATAAATTATGGCTACAGAAGAAAATATGTGTAAAAATTCACTTTCAAATTGCATAAAAACTATACTAACCCACGACAGAATTTATGTATTAAATGTATAGTGGCCCTCGACGTTACTATGGCCTGCTTTCCTCTTAGCATGGCTCTGTTTTCAGGATAGGAGACCAATGTTTGCTTGTGTAGCAACGTACCAGGTTTGATCAAGATTCCTGACCAACCAAGATTATTTTCTAATCTTTGCATCCTATCCACGTTATCACTCGTAAATCTTAATGAATGATCTACATCCTTGTTAAATAGTATAAGATTTGTTTTCGGAGGAGGACTGTTTACTTTAAGATATTTAGCGTTGTTGATTGTAGCATTTTGAAACGCTACAAAAGCTAAAAAAAAACAATATATTAGAATAAGAATTCGGATATAAAAGAAATAAAATCAAAAGACATGTTTAATTAATAAAAAAATAGTCCAAACAACAAGTAAAATAAGTTTGAAGCTGTAGATTATTGTGAAATAAGCGAAATTACCTGTGGCTGGTCTAGGAAGCAAAGAATCCGTGAACTGTTTACCTTCGCACGTACTGCACCATAATAGAGTTATCGCAAAATATACTTGTAATAACATCTTGTATCTTAGTACACTCTCTGTAATAAATCAAATTTACTGCAGTTAACAATATATTTTTAGAACATTTCACATGCAGGAGGGAAAAATTTGCTTTGGCGTAGTCGACCATTAGTGAACATTTAAAATTTAATATTTATGCTCCCTAGTCCAATACCCAACAGACGCAACAAATAAGAAATTTAATAATAAATTTTCTAGAAAAGATGATAATAAAAATCATTATAACTTATACATTCTTAGGAGACGAACAATATTTGAATAGACTAAATCAAATTGAACACAATATCTAGAAAAAATTGAAGTAAGTTTTCCACAAGAAGCATTTTTATCTTTCCAACAAGGAGACGAAGACTAGTTTTCTAAATGTTTGTAAAATGTCTCTGAACAGTCGTAAAAGGACATCGTAATTATTTTGTTAAATGTCCGTTTGATGTGAATCTATTATGTAGCTCAAACTGATGATGTCTTCGTCTATTTCAAGATATTGTGAGTGTGACAGAGAGTTATTTTGATTTATTCATTGCTAATTTGTTTTAAATATTGTCAATGACTGTTTGAATAGTTTGTTATGACATATGCTGTCTAATTAGGGTAATTAGTATGTTTGTGCGAAGGTTATACTTTTAGTTTTGAATATAACCATATTAAGAGCAGATCGACTAAAAGCATTTGTTTTTCAAAGTATTGTTCACAAAGACTATATAGCTCTTAGAACAGTTACGTCAGTCATCACTTGACGATTCTAAGGAACGTAAAGAAATCGTTGGCATCTAAGCTAGGACTGTACAGAGGATGATGCAATACCTTGATGTTTTACTAAAAACTCAATCGTGGGCTTCATATGAACTCGCATTACCGTGGTGGAGGATAATTCGCTGTAGTTGGTTTTTTGTAGCACAACAACCTTTGATCTGCTAAACGAATTGCAAACCCGAAATTATAGGAAAAGTTGTGACATTTCCTTCAACACACCTCGAGAACGAATAACATTTGTTGGCTTCTCCTCCTTTTGTCTTTCAGTTAAAAGTTGTGGAATCGAACGAAAAACCAGCTTTATCAAAGCTAATTAATGCAGAATTTATTGGATTAAGGTCTTTGAAATATAGGATGTCTAAATCTCGACTCAATTCCATTTTCCGAGTGACTTTTTTGTGAACACTTGCCGTATCTTTATGAAACTTTAGATTTAAGTTCAATATTTATTATAATTAATTTTGACAAGAGACGTTTCATTGTTAATACCCTAATATGCGATTATATGCAAAACTAAAAAAGAAAACCCCAGTAGCCGAGTATTTTGAAAAATATTCTAACTTTTTAATTTTCCATCCAAGAAATTTAGGTTCTTGTATGTAACTTTTTGAAGATATTTTGTATATTAGGGTCGCATTCTTTTGGGTATAGATCTGTATTGTTAAGGGTTTTTTCTAAGATTTCTCTAAATTCATTGCAAATATATTAAATACTAAACGCATAGGGTAGCAACATCAATGCTAGTTACCTACACTCATGTGTAATCCCGTATAAAAATTAAACCGTCGTCATAATCAGTCTCTAATTTAAAATGGTCATGAATTGAACGCATGGTCTCCGCATGAGCAGACCATAAAATTTCAACGAATTGTATTTAGAATATAGATCGTTTTACGATGGAAGCGGCTTTGTTCTGTATACACACCACAAATGAAAGCTTATTAATTAGTCATACTAACGTCACCGCGAAGAAGCAGAATATTATCTATGTGCATATTTTTTGCGGCAAGAAGATAAGCAGATAAGCACAATAAAAAGCCATTCATTCTGTTTTGTCCAGGAAAACCGATTACAACGCTTTGTTCCCAATTTCAAGAAGAGCTTTCCTTTTTCTGTAGAAGCTTTCGGGGATAGATTTTCCGCGTTTTTGGTATAAAATGTAATCACTGAAATATTTTTTGTTGTTCTATCGAATTTTCGAAGACATATAAAAACGACATTTGTCATGTCTTTTCGTATAGTCGACTATAAATGCAAGTTTCGAATGTTCCGACATATGTAAGTAGTGTGGGTAATGTCTATTCCTTAATTCGGTCATGGCAAAACGAAAACATAAAACATTGTCGTTCCAAGACAAAAGCGGGGTTATAAAAGGACAAAGCCAACAGTATATCGTACGGTGTTGGAAAATCCTCAATAAGTGACATATACCGTTTTTTTATAAAATTTTGATTTGTCGTTAGCGATACCATTTTTTAAAAACGACTTATTCAACAGCCATGGAAAAAACTGTGGCCAAATGTGAATGAACTCAAAACAATTAATGCTTGTTTGCGACGTGGATTACATTTTAGGATGCTGAATCCCATTAAGTCAATGATAAGTAAATATATATTTATATTTACTTATTGGGGATTAGCGATTTCGCTAATCCTCAATTGGTTCGGATTGGTAAAATTGCGCTGTATCTCCATAATTTAAAAGCAGAAAAGGAAATTTTCTATTTTGTAGTGAGCTAAATTTAAAGTGGAATAAACATAATTTATGAAGCGTTAAAAGAACTAAACGCTGACACATCTTTGTCAAGTTAAATTACTGGTACTTTTTACTGAAAACCTAGTCATCAATTAATTTTGAAAACGTGAGTAAAACGACTTAATTACATCAAATACAACGCTTCAGTTACAAAGGAAACTGCAATGTAACAATCAAATGCATGACGAGCATTTTAAAGATGGTATAATTAAGGTTCCAGCTACATGTTAAAGCCATTAATATCATTCTTAATTGAGAACATTAATTATGGTCATAACTTTTTGTTAGCAGTAAATCGAATTAAGAACAATTCGAAATTTCAAACAATAATCAACTGAAATGTATGTAATCTCGTAGTTGTTTCATTAGCACCTACAATCATAATTACTCATATGAAACACTTTTTTCTAGCTAAATCTAATGGAAAACTACCGGTATTAATATTTAGATAACATTGATTTTTACGAGTTATCGTAGGTGTAATAAAAATTGTAATTGCTATTCGAAGTGATTCTGAGTGTATGTGGTGGAAAAGTACTCGCGTAGGTACATCGAATACAAACCAGTAAGGTAATTAGATTGATGCTATATTTAGATGATCTTGACGTATCCGCCTAATTGCACGTGAAGTTTGGTTATAAGTTGTTAAAGGTATTAATGTGGTTAAGCGGAAATCACTATATGATATACATACATATCTTAATGATTATGTGTAAATTCTTTTCTCTTTGAGTTGAGTTGAGTTTTAGTATATACCGATTTTTTTAATAATTAACATATTATGCTTAACGTTTCGATGACATATTTTCATCAGAAACTGTAAATATAATAAATCTGTAAAAGAAAAAAAAAAGAAAGAGGTTAACATTACATTCACATTGAACTATTAAAATTACTTAGTACTATTTGTTTTTTATCCTTTATTATATTTTGTGTTTACCTTTTTTAAATTTCATTACCCATCTATCATCACAGCTTTGTGTCTTTTATTTTTATATACTGATATTAAATTTTGGTACTGATAAGGTTTAAGTAATGCTCCAATAAGGTTATTTTAAAGATTTAATATATTGTGATATATTTTGGATAGATTACAATTCTCTACTCGCTATTTTTCCTTTTTTATGCGAATCATTTCTAATACACATCTAGTTTTTTAGTTAGTATCTTTATCTAGTATTTTAACATTATTCAAATTAAAGTTGGAAGTATATCCAGTAGCGTTAGTAGTTCTTATGTTGTTGCTAAATTTACGATCATTAATTCTTTCTTTTAAATGTTGTTTAGTTTGTTTATAAAACTCAACTTACGAATTAAAATCTTAAAACCTAACACAAGTAATAAAGCAGTATTATGAATAGTAGAGTTTATAAACAAAAATGTACGACTTACTAGAAGATGAAATTACATATTCCCAAATAAAATCAGATCCTACGAACGAACAAATACCAGAAAGTCAGTAACAATCTCGTTAAAGAGAGGGGGAAAATAAAAACTTAAATTACATAAACACAATAATCTGCTAAGACCGACCAATTGTTTCTTGCATTCAATGATTTATCAACATTTTTAGCTAATTCTCTAAAAAATATAGTAGGTAAAAATAAAAACTACATAAAAAACTCTTTTGAATCCAGGAATTCTCGAAATCTTTTGACATTGTTTCTTTATATACAAACATTTCAGTTGACTTAGCTAAACAAATAGTTCAAAAAAGAGTTCAAATAAAAGCAATGAAATTAACTTTAGATTGTACTTATTTTCAATTAAAAAAAACATTCTACAAACAAAAAGATTTCGCTATAGAAGCCCACATATCTAGTGCAATTGCGCAATTCATTCTAGAAGACCTAGAAGAAAACGTAATTAAAAATTTATTAGTTAAATTATCCTTATATATACATATAAGGACAATTTATTATTTATAGATGAGATGTTCCGTTTCAAAGACCACAACTTACCAGGTGTGTCGGTAATTCCTTTCCGGTTTTTCCGGCAGATGTCACTGGCCATAAGTATGAAATGTTATGATTTGATACATATGTAATTTTATTCTACTGACATTAACCTTAAAACTACACAAGTTACGTTCCGCCAAAATAACAGCGTTATAGATTTATAATTTTTTGAAAATGTCGAGTTTTGTGCCTGAAAACGTGCATTTGCGGCACGCATTACTTTTCTTGTTTCATCAAAAGAAAAAAGCCGCTGAAAGTCATCGTTTGCTAGTAGAGACTTACGGTGAGCATGCTCCAACCATAAGAACATGTGAAACGTGGTTTCGACAATTCAAATGTGGTGATTTCAACGTTCAAGATAAAGAACGTCCTGGTAGGCCGAAAACGTTTGAAGACGCGGAATTTCAGGAGCTATTGGATGAAGACTCAACACAAACTCAAAAACAATTAGCAGAAAAGTTGAATGTGGGCCGAGTAGCAATTTGTGAACGATTACAAGCTATGGGAAAGATCCAAAAGATGGGGAGATGGGTGCCACATGAATTGAATGACAGACAAATGGAAAATCGAAAAATCGTTAGTGAAATTCTGCTTCAAAGGTATGAAAGGAAGTCATTTCTGCATCGAATAGTAACGGGTGATGAAAAATGGATTTATTTCGAAAATCCCAAGCGAAAAAAATCATGGTTATCACCTGGCGAAGCTGGCCCATCGACTGCAAGGCCAAATCGCTTTGGTCGCAAGACCATGCTCTGTGTCTGGTGGGACCAGATTGGTGTCGTATATTATGAACTGTTGAAACCGGGAGAAACAGTTAATAGTGATCGCTACCGACAACAAATGATCAATTTGAACTGTGCATTGATCGAAAAACGTCCACAATACGCTGAAAGACATGATAAAGTGATTTTGCAACATGACAACCCGCCGTCTCATACAGCAAAACCAGTCAAAGAAATGTTGAAATCACTTGGATGGGAAGTTTTATCGCACCCGCCGTACTCTCCAGACCTGGCTCCATCCGACTACCACCTTTTCGCATCGATGGGGCACGCGCTTGCAGAGCAGCACTTCGCCGATTTCGAAGAAGTTAAAAAATGGCTCGATGAATGGTTTAGCTCAAAGGAGGAACTGTTCTTTTGGAATGGCATTCATAAATTGCCTGAGAGATGGACAAAATGTATAGAATCAAATGGCCAATACTTTGAATAAATAAATTTTAACTATCCATTCTAAGTAACGTGTTTTCTTTAGCGAAAAAACCGGAAAAGAATTACCGACACACCTGGTATATGTTTTTGTTTGATCAATGTTTTCCAACAGTGTTATATGGAATTAAGTGATACCAGGATCCATTTAAAAAAAGGAAATTTTCCGGTTTGAAAATATCTATATTTGATTACATTTAGTAACGATAACGATAGGGTGTGGCACGCATAACCTTCCATTTCGTTCCACAAAAGTAATTACCTTAATCTTCATTACATTTTCAAATATTTAGTTCCAACAAGAGCAGTGAAAATGCTAAACATGATCAGAAATATTTCGAAAACAGTTAACTTTAGGGGTAAGATGCGCTAATTGCAATTATTTACATGCAATTGTGTGTAATCGTTTAAGCTAATAAAAAGTATACCAAAGTATTTAAAATAAGCAGGTTGGTTTCGTAAGCGAAAATATTCCAAATTAACTGTTCCGATGTTATACCTACATTTGCCAAAATTTTAGAATTTCATTTAGATCTAACAAGATAATTTCTATAAATATAGGTAATTTTTGAAATAACGTGGGTTCTTTTTTTTATTAATCCGGAAATCTAGTGTACATGTACATATATATACATTAATTCATAGTTAATTCTGTGCTAAATGTATTGTCAATAGCAGATTAGCCTTTATGCCAATTGCCAATTGTCTTCTATTATTAGTGTCTTAAAATGTTCACCTGAACTGTAAACAATAAAATTATGGACGCGTGTACGGATGCACATAATTTTATTCAAAATACAATCTATTTTCCTGTTAAAGGCTTTAACCTCGATAAATTGAAACCCTTTCCACCAAATTCTTGTTACTACACATATATGTCGACGTACTGAAGGGAATGTGTAATAGATTGTACGTAGTTTGATATACAGAAGTCAGAGACGTACTTCATTGTTATCATAAGCACACAAACGACGGAACAGAGGTTTTTGTGCTCGATTCTGTATCGTAATTTACGCTGTAATAAAATATTAATTCATTTATATACTTCTAATTTTTTTTTAAGTAAGTCACTCCGTTTGAAACATGTATGATAATAGTAAACACAATAGGATTATGAATTTTTCAATTAGTAACATATATGCAAATTAAACGAATATTTACTGGTGATTAGAAAACAAGGTACGATGAATGCATATCATCTTTAAAATATATCAAATAATATATGAATCAGAATAAAACACTTCATACATATATTTAATCGAAAGGTAAAGAAACCCCAGAAACGACAATCATTGATAACACTGGTCAACAATGATTTTATTGTTTCCGAGCAGTTTAGTATTGTTGATTCCATATTTGCTAACAGTTTTATCATATTGGCTCTAGTTTTGATGATAATGTAATAATGTACTTCACATTTTAATCCTTCTCATGAAACTGTTGTAAAATAAGTCAAATCAGGATGATGTATAACCAACTAGCAGTGTACCCTGCAGAAACGAGTACACTTTCCATGCGCTTTACGAAATTAGCAGAAACTAGACAGACTCGCGCTTTGTCGACTCTCCGGGAAACCAGTAGACAACACGAACCCATTCTCAACGAGTCTGTCTAATCTCTGTTATTTTTGTGAAGCGCAACTCGTTTCTGCAGGCTTAGTTCTAAGCACGGTAACCATTGTGACTTACCGTACTTCAAAATTTCAACATACATCTCCATGTAACCGAAAGACACTTTTGGTTGATATTGGAATCAAAAGGCTTGTTATTTGGTTTTACTAATAAAGTAAACTTTGGATCTGGAATTTGGATTTAGAAAATAAGATAGATAAGATAACTGTTCGAAAGCTTAACATTCAAATTATACATAATTCAGGTAAAAAGAATTTTGAGGCAGACGAAAACGACAAAATGATTTAATTTCCGAAATAAATGAAAACGGAAGTTGTGTGAATTATTTTATTAAAGATAACTTACTCTGCAAGAGCTTTAACAATGAAATAAAGATTGTTCTATCAATGGAACATTGTTTAAAGATTCTAAACGATTTACATACAATATACGGACATGTTGTTATAGACTTCCGCTGTCGTTGCTTTCCTTTAGAAATTGTAGGTTTCGCGGTTGCAACTGCGTCATAATAACATGAATCATGAAGCAGCCCAGAGGAAGCTGCATGCAGCTGAGAGCGAAACATTGGAAAAGTCATACAATTACGACGGGGTTTCAACTCGAAAACCTAAATTTTTTAAAGTATACAGACATATTGGTCGCAATAAAATGTTTTTAATACCAAGATAACAAGAACAATTACAAAACTGCAAAGAATGTAGTCATTACTTGCAGAATTACACGTCTATTGCATTTGGTGAAGAAAGAAAACTGGTCTGAGAGAAATTACAGGGAAGAAGTTACTAGCACTGCTTTGCCTCTCAACAATATAGAATTAAAAGCAACCATAAACGCTAACAAATTCAGAAAACAACTATCAATTCCCCGAGAGTCTCTTTATATTTATTTTTTTATATATTTTTGTTCCAACCTGCATCCTACAGAATGAACCATATTCTTCTTTATAAATCCTTTTAAGTGTAGGTACAGAAGACTAGCTATAGTCAAATAACACTTGAGATATTGTTGTTGAACTTGCATAACATTTTTATTACATCGAATGCAACAATGGTATATCGCGTTTTTCTTGATTTATGAAATGATAAATAAAAACTTAATGGAAGCTACCACAAGCTACATAGATGTTAAACTACACGATTTTCAGATGTTAATAAATCTTTATCATCTATGCCAGTAAGATAATTCCTAAGTTAAAACAAAGAAATGCCCCTAATTCTATAATTTTCAAAATAACCATGTCGTTGGAATAGCCAAGCATAGTTGGCTACAGTCGTCTTTTTGTAACCGTAAGTTTGTCTTAACTTCAATAACTTACGTTAGCTATCATTGTTTTTAAAGAAACAAATGGTCTTCTAATTGGTTCTGTAAGACTGCAAATCTTTTCCTACTGCAACGTCTTTCTCCGCCGAGCATCGAAAAAGTTCACACTGCATATACTTCTTTTTAATTATAATTGTGCAAATAAATATAAAGCACATGTGTATGTTCAATATCTTTCAACAAATTTGCAAAGAAGAAGTTTGGGAAAATAGAAAAGTAGCTTACCTCTATTTTTCCAAAGACAAACGTTACCGTTGTGAATTATACTGTCTATTAATACTAGCAAGTGTCTAATTTAATTGTATATTAGCAAAAATAATACGGAAATGTGAATATGTTCACTCAATACTGCACTACCACACAGAGTCGAAGCTCTTAACACGCTCACCAACCGAGCAGTAATAATAAAGTAACAGTTCCATGGCTGCTTTGTATCAACAAACCGGCAAGCCTAGCACGCCAGTTTCACGTGGTTTGTCGTAATTCCCTTCCATTCATCTATTGAATTTGGATTCTACATATAACCGCATTCAATGATTGTATCATGCATTTCTCTCTCGGATAAGTGGAAATAATTCGCTACTGTTGTGTTCGCATACCTGCAGAAAAGCACCTGATGCATTTCTTGCATTAAGCATCTTTTATGAGTTGGAAAATAATTGTAAAATAATGTAGCAAATAGTGTGAATAGTCAGAATCAGAGTGCGTTTGAAGAATTACCCGCAGTCTTCGCTGTTAGTGATGTTCAATGTTTCTAAAAAATCGTTATCAGAAGATTGCTAGAAATTGTTTTCTTATCAAAAACTACTATATCT
This sequence comes from Oryctes borbonicus, assembly GCA_902654985.2. Classification (NCBI taxonomy): domain Eukaryota; kingdom Metazoa; phylum Arthropoda; class Insecta; order Coleoptera; family Scarabaeidae; genus Oryctes; species Oryctes borbonicus. The sequence goes on along the minus strand of LR736942.1, from coordinate 370,842 downwards.
AATTCTTTAATGTTTTCCGTTCAAATAGAAATGTTTTTTTTACATTTCCTATTCTGTTACGTATAACTTTTGTAAACTACCTATTTTCTGGTTCTAACGCGGGTTTCTAGAAGCCACATTGAAAAGTATGGAATCTAAATTACATTAATCGAAAAATAACTGCCAAGTTTGAAGAAGAAGTACGTGCGCCCATTTCCGGTTTAATAATTGTAATTTAAATCTTTTATTTGTATTAAGGCCGCAGCCGAATAAGCTTTGGTTGTCGGTAGAGTAAAATTGGGGCATATATGTGACCCCTCGGAAGTAAAAAATAAACCAATTTTTTTTAATTATATTTTTATTTTTTATTCTTGTTTTTTATGAAGTAACCGTTTTGAAGCAATCATCAAAATTTCCTTCTCTTATCATTCTCCTACTGCCCAATTTTTTTTCTAGACAATCCAAGTAGTACGCCATTAGCAAAAGAAGATTCTTTAGCACACACAATACTCATATTGTGCCATCTTTTAGTGAAAGGTTTCCTACAATGAAAATTTTCTTATTTAATAATAAATCCACAAATTGTTGCGAAAAAACTCAATTCCATAGAATTCAAAATAATTTCAAGCCGTAAATAAAGGTCACTCAAAGGTAATTGAAGAAATAAGTTGCCAAAGGAGAGAAGTCGATTTTTTCTACAATCTTAATTCTAATTAACCTTTTATACAACATATAAAAAACAAATACATGTACTATGGATTGTCTCCGTCGCAGTCATCAACAACCACAATGCTTCCGTTATTGTTCCTGAATAATTCATTCAATATTTGAGCAGGTCTTGGTATTTTCGAAATATATCATGCAAATGACAAATAGCAAATAACCGCTACATGCGAACGGAACCCAACAATTCTTCTTCCGTTAGCACACTTATACGCACGTCTCCGTATAATAGAATATCCAACACCGTAAAGCACGGTGCTGTTGGCGTAACGAGATTGAATTTGGAACATCAATATGTCGTTCAGAACCTTGACAAATTGCAGGTTAATCCAACCTGATTCATTTTAGCTAAATATAATGTCGCTTGCTTACATATATATAAACCAGTGAATAAAATTTACAACTCTTTCTCATCTGGGAAATCAGCTAAGTCATCAGAAGCGAAGTTTCTAAAGGGAAGTTTCTTGTGTTGCCAACCAATGGCTTCAACGTATGTAGCTAATATATTCTTAACGTCTATCCAACCCCTCATTCTGTTGAATATGTCGTCAGAATTACTAAGATCACACGAAAGTTGGCGCCAAACTGATTATGAAGAAAAGAGACTATTTTAAAACAAATATTAATCTTTGAAAGCATTTTATTGTCCAGTTTCTTATAAATTAGCACTTGAAAGCCGCTATCCAAATCATATTTCACGCCACTCCGGTCAAAAACTTTCTATTTCAAAAACATCACTTAGTATCATCACTTTGCATAAGCTTTTTGGATCACATACGGCTTTTTTCATGATAGTTGTTTCATTTAGATTTGCAAGATATATAGAGGCACTTTTTTCTGCACAGAAAATGATTCTCTTTGACATTCGTTGTCGGGACCTTTTTGATGACGTGCATCGAAAGTTAACAAGAGCTCGTTGCTGACTTATGAAGTCAAAACGAGTAGAAAGCACACCTGTCTCCAAAGTCTGAATAACTGACCTTCAGAAGAAACAGATTTTTCTCTCTTCAGCAGTAGAAATGATGATATCTGTTTATTCGTGTTTCCCGTTCGATGCTTCAATAAAAAAATTATAATTGCTTGTAAAACAGAACAATTCGAATTTTCTCTAGTTGGTGTCATCATGTTTATGAGCTTAGTAATATTCTGCCATGTAAGATATAGATTTGCTCATCTGAAAATCGATACTGATTAATTTGATCGAATTGTGTGGAGTTATATTCGGCAGTAAAGCTTTCCATCGTATTTTGAAGTTCACTAGTTTGGAAACCCTCAAAGTTTGAATAAATAGTTAGGCGATTTATGTTATAAACGTGAGCGAGAACGATTTCCAACTGTCTTTTACTGTACGGCTCTGATATCATCTCTTGAGGAACTAGGCCTGTTCTCTGAATTAGGACTTCTATGAATTCAGAATCTATTGTTTCGTCCTGCTGGAGGTACACTTTAATTTTTAATACTACATCTACGTTTGATTGAGATGCAGTCGTACTGGACTCAGATAGACTCGTTTCTGATAAACTTGGCTGAGAATTTTCAGGCTGCAATGTTTATTCTCATTTTTCACACATAACACTACCGACAATCTTTTTGTCAAAAACTTCGAATACACGTCTATATGATCTGGTAGTATTATCCTTTCTGATGTCCGCAAAACTCTTTTTTTTTGCAAATAGGACACTTTGTATTATTTGTTCTCTAAAAGTAGTTGATTGTTGATTCACTGAACACACGACTCCACCTTACATAACTAAACACTCGTTTACCTAAATATCACAAATTAACTTTCTTAATGTTGATGTTTATTGAAAAGGAACAAGATTATCTCTAAGCCGTACGAAATAATAATTGTAATAATTAGACAATCAGCAGATTACAGATATCGAATGATACACATTAAAATAAATGCAAGCAATAAGTGTAGATTAAATGAACAGTAATACGTTTATCTATAAATATTTCATAAACAGCGTAAGCCCCGCCATATCAACTAAAAATTGAATCTTTTGATGATAAGAGAAGATTTACAAAAATATAACAATCCCAAAACAGTTTCGTTAAGAAAATCTTCTAATAGTCACTTTTTTCTGTTCCGATTAAATAAGTTAACTATGAGATATAAATAATAATTATTTTTTAAAAGAAAACGTATTTGTTTATCCCAAGGACTAGTTAATATTCAGAGCTGAAAATTTGACTACGGACTACTTCCAGCGGTTCAAATAGACAGCCCAATTTTCGATGAAAATTATTAATTTTTTACTTTTAGAAAAAAAGGAATTCATTAATCAACTTACAGAAAATAATCAAGTCAGAATTTATTTTCAAAAATTTACTTTACAATTATAGTGTCGGCAAAAACATATAAAATGTGGATGATGTATTCTACATTGGAATCAAGTCATTAAAATTCATAATGTTCTTTGTAACAAAACATAATTATTAAAAGGCTGAACATTTAAATACAGAAGTCCTGTAATTGGTATCCTTATGGAGATGGATAGAGACAAGGTATTTTGACAAAAGACAAATTTTTGGAAAAACGAATTGAAAAACTTTTAAGCAAGTATTAAAAGTGTATAAATGAACAACTAGGACACACAACTTCGGCAAGACTATTTTGTGATGTGCCAAACTTGATATTTTGTACTCTTAAATATTAAGAAAGTTACAATTCTTTATTCTGGAATCATGCTAGTTGTTTAATTTTGCAATGGCTTAAATTAACCAAAACAAATTTATCTATTAAAATCAATAGCAGATAGCAAAATTAAGAATATAGACAAAGCGAAGTTGAATGGACAAAAAATGATTTACAACACGCAAATAAAAAGTTAATTATGGCAGAAATGTTATTTTTGCAATTTAGTCAACTATGGTGAATAGTTTTTGAAATTTACCCAAAATATTCGTTGTTATTTGGATAGTTTAAACGACAAAGTTGCTGCCAAAAAACAAAAATGACCAAAAAAATCGTTTTGTTTTTTATCGAAATTTGAGCCATCGCGATCGTCACTTCTCGACTTAAATAAAAGATAACTTGGACGTTGAGTCCTTGGTGAATTCAATACATTTTAACCATTTCAGTACTGTTATAAAACACGCGCTATTTATAAAACCTAGAGAGGTTTATTTGAAAAGATTCCGGTTAGAAAATGCCTGGACCTTTGGTTTTATTCTTTTTAACCTTAAATGCATACAAACAGCAGTTTCGGAAATCTGTTTGATCTCACACCCTTTGAATAGCAATCCTAAATGATATACATACATGTAGCAAATTTTTATAAACATTTACTATATAAGTATAATATATTCAATGCAAACAACAATAGATAAACTTTATTGGTGATCCAAAGCGCGAGACTTACAAGTATTCTTATTAAAAATATATTATAGCTGCAAACCTGTAAATATCATTGTTTTATGCACTACTTACTTCTTTTAAATTCCATGATCTAAAAGGTTCAAGGTTGTATCATAACTAATTTATTGGACTGGATATAACCAGAAATTCATAATTATACGCAGGCTAGTGAACAGGGAACCTAATTTAATTGTATATATATGTAATGACTAGCGTATCAAGGAAATTGTCCGTAATTGTAATTCAGTAGCGGTACGCCTTAGACCTTGGATGCTCACCGATCGCAATGCGTATTTATAGTCATGTTTACTCAACACGGTTTAGTATTAAGTAGTACGTTACCTCTTTCGAAGAAGAGAATCTAACAAGTGCATCTGTATATACGCATTAAATTTGAAATTGCTGACCTTGACGCAATATGAAGATAAAGATGTATTTTTAAGCTGATTTTTTTAAATGGAAAGCATTCGCAAATAAAGAATAAAGGATCTGGAGATAAAAAAATCAGGCTGTTTGAGCTTTAAAACTATCAACAATTTCATTTAATGTAGTATTATTGTTTGCATAATAAAGGAACTGCATTAAGAATAAATATTAGTAGTAGCTTAGTGTCATACGCCGATGATATAGTAACGCGAAACCAGTGAAGCAAGCGTAAAAAGTACAAAATAAATCAAACCATAGAAAAAGAATGAACAAAACTAACATCTATTTAAAAAATAAATGAAGAAAACGGCACTACCTATATAGGTAGTGCCGGTAGGGTATATACCCTGCACTGAAAAACCAATGTGGTTGAATAACTAAATTTGTTTTGTCAACGGAAATTAGCTATATTGATCCAGAAAAACATTACCAGTTGCGTATTAGATGTACATGTTCTATACATAGATCAAAAGAGTAGCCTTAATTGGCTAACGGAGGTTGCTTCGAATTAGAAAAAAATATATACCAAAAGAAATATGTGAAAATTAAATCACAATTGTGTACATCCTACAAGAACTGAGAGTTGCAATAAAATGTGCTTGGAAATTGAATCTCAGAGTAACTAGAGTCTGATGGTTTCCAGATTCATCGCGTTGCATGACAAAGTGTCACTGAAAGTGCATGAAATTTTCGATTGCGTCCATGTTCATATAGACATGACATATCATTGTAGCAAACACAGCTATATTTTCGTATTTATCAATGAAAAATAAATTATTACATGGTCGTAGTCTTCCTTTCCAAACATCAACTTAAATAAAACAAACATCTATAAACTCGTTACTGTCAAAGTAACGGCACTTTTTTTGAGATAATTGAATAAAGGTATGAATATTGATTGTTCCGATAAACCCATGACAATAATAGTTCCAAATGAGTTTCAGAAAGAATCCAGAATCATCTTCAGTTTATTTTACTATTTATTATTTGAAGAACAACCACGGTATTAGTACCGCGTCTAATAAGAGAGATTTTCAATCTGATTTGTCAGATTAAAAATCTCTTTTATTATTACTTTTATAACCATTTGTCTGCTAAGAAAATATTGTACTAGTTGTGTTTGCTATTTTCAACAGGTTGGATTCGTAAACGTGACCCAGAATATTAAAAAATGACTTAACGTGGTTAACCTTGTACAACTAAATATACTAATTGTTAAGATACACAGGTTCACAATTAAATATAAATATTGATTGTGATGTTAAAATTGTTTTAAAATAAGCGCTTGCTAGAAAGTACAATTTTTCCTGATAAAATTTTACAAGTTGCAGTTGCGTCAAACTTCCGTTTGACTTAAACAATAAATAACTGCGTTCGTATTTTTCTGCTAGAGCTAGAAAAAAAATAGTTCAGGTTATGTTCGTTGTAGTGATAACGTTTGTTCAATGAATTCTAAAATATTAAAATAATATTTAGTTTAGATTTTGTGTATTTGAACTATTGCTAATCCCTAGTGTAATAAAGAAAAAATATCTGCTATTTTCTTTTACAAAAAAGCTTAGTGTCTTACCAGGAAAACCTTCGAATGTATGTCCAAATGAATCTCTCATCTTGCATAGTATAGTAGCATTTGCAGAGATATATTTTATGTAGGACATGTGCAGTTAATCTATTCTATCTGAAAGAAAGCATACACAACTCAAAAAGTGCGTTTTGCAATGTACCTCCTCATATGTAACAACAATAACAGCTCGTTTCACGTCATTCATAAATGAATAAATATCACACTTGAGGGTGCCTTAAATAAATCTTCAGGTGCTGTCTGGAAGTTGCATGAAAACGCTTAAACAATAGAACTGAAATATGCTGCCAAACTATCGCTGGATTCGATACTGAACAGTAGAAAATTCAAAAGATGACTATTTTAAATCAGTATCTAATGCAGTGGCTATAAAATAATTGTAAATTGCAAAAAATGTTAAGGGTTATCCAAAACATTGGCAATTTCATTAAAATTGATCGTATTAGATTTTATGCCACACAGTTGTACATGAGATATTTGAGATATTTAAAAACGTTGGGGTGACATAAAACATTAATATATTCAGAATGAGGAAATGGGGAAAGAAGAAATAAAGAACAATTCAATTGATAACTTCATAGCAATGTTTGTGCATGTTTAAGCGCAATACGACTGAGATTCTGTGGCGTTATGTGACTGTAGATGAGACATGGATACATCATTATACGCCATAAATCAAAGGCCAGTAGGCGGTTCTTTCAGAACAAACATGCAACAAAGAAGGCGAAGACGATTCCATTAGCTGGAAAAGTTATTATACCACGGCTATCCTCATAATAATCCGTTATATTGTTTGGGCTTACTTTTCCATATTTACCAATCATTTCCACTATTTATGAAGTTGAAATAAAATTGTCTATGAAAGCTTCTCAGATTAGTAGATTTTTTCTTTTTACTGTTGGGCGGGAAATTGTTTAACTGTTCTCTTTGTCAAGAGAGATAGATACATACAGAATATGTCATTAAACTTTTTTATACACCATCATCAAAAAAAAAACAAATAATTAATTATTTTAATATTGTCTTACATATTTTGCAGATTCGTTCATATTTTTCATACTTTGTAGCAATTTTAAAAGAATGCCACTACAAATAATTGCTAACATATCTTATAATGAAAATTGAGTAATTCGTAAGACAGAAGTTGATGGAAGCAAATTTTTCAATACAAAACGAATTATAGACAGGTTTCTTGTGATATATGTAGATGTGGTAAGTAATGAACTATTCTTAAACGAGATGATGATTGCTTATCGTACTGCATATTTGCACAGTCAGTCGACAATGATAAATACACACGAAATACGTCAAAATAGAATTATAAATAATCTTGAACTGGAAGCAGCTAATACTTAATGAAATGTTGGTAGTCAATAAAATAGGATATCTTACGAGTTTAATGAATGTTTTATATTTCGATATTTGTTGCGTATATTTAAAATCAATCCAAAGAAGTCCTAATTAAGAATTCAAGCACTTAATATAAATGCAAGAAACTCATATCTTCCGGAGTTAAAGACAGTTCTTAGATGAATAAGACAAAATCGAGGTAAAAATAAAATATTGCTGGTATGTATAAAATTGTTTCGTTTGTATCTAAAATTTTTGCCAACAACTTTTTCTGAAAATTAAATAATTAATATTACACGCGCTTAAAGTAAATATTTCAAATATGAACAACAATAATTTAGTGATATAAAACGAGTTTTTGTTAAATACGATTTTGCCACGTTCATCAAAAGTACGAAAGTATCGAGTAATTATCTAAAGTGAATTCGCTAAGTGCAAACTGTAATTTATAGCAGAATAATCAGTAAAACTTACGATGTTTTCCTTGTTTCACTGGCGGATCGACGTCAAAAGACGAAACGTTACTGCCAAGCCTCCACTTTGCGTCATTTATTTTGTAGCCTTCGATAAGAAACAACCCTACTGAACTCTTGAGGTCAAGAGATCAAACGTTTAGAGAACTCGTTCTCGAATTCTGAAATTAGATCCGTTCTTAATAATAATTAAAAAAAGAGGCGAATGCAAATTTACGTAGATAGGTATTTTGATACTTATATGAACGTTTTAATACGAGACTTCTCCGAGTCGTCATACATACGTATTCTAGAGAGAAGATTTAGTTGCATGGAAAATGATTGAGGATTGATGTAATCTTATGTTATTCGAAAATAATTTCGTGTCTTCTAAGATTATTATTTTTTATCTTTGAGTTGATCAGCATAGTAAGAAAGTTGTTGAAACTCTGTCATATTGGGATGACGTGCCAAAATTCACATAACTTTAACACATTTTCTGTAGTTCTTGCAATTCAGATAATCTATAATGAAAACAATATGTTAGGATGCCGTACAGTATAATCGGCGTTCCGTTAACTTTCAAATAACAGAAACTAGCGTTTTTAGAAATAACAAGTCGATTTCTATTCTTTGCGAACTAGTTTTTGGTGTTATCGGTAGTCTACTTGAATTTCCGGTGTTACGATAGCTTGCTATATAACTTACATATATAACTTACAAGTCTCGGGTCCGCCCGGAGTAAATGTATCAAAGAAGAGATTGTTGTACTTCCTACCCTTGTTGATGGAAAAATCAATCCGTGGCGCTTAGTATTTTATATAAGTATATAAGTGAATTCTGGCGAAGTTTGAGGACGGAAAGGATCTTGGATCCACGCAAATTTCTCGACACTGTCTTCAATGTTGACTAGCATTCTCATTGATTTTTCTTATCCATAACTGTAGCTTTTTCTTGAATGCCGCAATCTTCTCCAAAGGTTTTAAACTGTGCATGTTATTGCCTTGCAGACAGATTCAAGGCATTCAGTTTGTCAAATATATCGCACAAGTACGGTAATTTCAGCAAAAAGTCGGCTTCGGCTAAGTATCTGGAGTTTTCATGACCTATGTACATACATGTTGCAGAAAAGCGCGAATTTCTTGACGCACGGAATAGGACATTTCCACGTCAAAGCCATAGTGAATCTTAGCAGTATAGCAAGGCTGAGAGTACGATACGTACTAATACCAAATGCAATTCTCTATAGCGACCAGAGATTGATCGAACTCCATCAGTGCACATACCGATGCACTTCTCCCAAATCAAATCATTTTCGGTTATAAGCTTGTGAAGCGTCTCAAATAAATCTTGAACCTTTACACTTCCAATGATGCTTTTGCAGAACAAAAGATCTTCAACGATAGTATTGTCGTCCAGGAAGCGTCCATAACAAATAAGTTGTGCGCCTTTATTACTGTCAGTAGAGACGGTAAGGACTGAATTATTATTTTTCCTTTGTACTAACATCTCTCTTATTTCTACATTTGTTGTAAGGAGCGACAGAAATAAGTTGTCTTGGAAAATTAGAAAGAACTCAAACGTAATATGAGATGCAATAGAGATGCTAAATATCGTAATGTAACTGCTAATCTTTCCTTTTCGATGTTGTATTCCCTTAGAGAAAGGTATATTCTCTGCGGAGAGCCTTGCGTTTCAGAGCTTCTGTTGCTAAGCATCATAGGCGGATGTATTGTTCTATCACCAATCGTCTATTGCATTGGTTTAATTTGTTGTTGAATAGTCATGCTTCAGTGACGTAAAGTACCTTTCTAGTAGTTTTTGGCTCTCCTGAAAGTTCGTCACCCACCACAGATATTACTGTAGCAAATGTCGGTGCAAATTCTCCGTAAACAGTTAATTTGGATAGAGGTATTGCCCTTTTAAATGCAAGAACTTAATGACGGCCCAATATTCGATTTATCTGTTGTTGTAGACTTCCGCAGTCGTTGCTTTCTTTTGAAGAATTTGGGTTTCCGGATTGAAACCACGTCGTTGTGTGGTTGCTGTACGAAGAAATTTTTATTTATTTATTTCTTCGTACAGCAGCGACGCAACATGCAGCAGCCCAGAAGAAGCTCCATACAATTGAGAGCGAAACGTTGGCATTCTCATGCAATTACGACGCCGTTTCAACCCGGAAACCCAAATTCTTTAAAAGAATTCGATTTATCTATTTTTACAGAAACAGTAAATTTCCAAAAATGTCTCTCAACGCATGCGCAATTATATTTCCAGAACATTTTTAAGAGTAAAGTCATCTTTATGTAATCCTTAAACTTTTCGGACTACCCTTGTACAACGCATACCATGACATGCAATTACGCGAAATATTCACACTAGGAAATTCATCTATAGTACATATGTCATCCTAATCTATTATTTAACGAAGAACTGTACTTTCTAGAAATAATGGATTAAAAAAAGAACAAAAAATATCTCTTATGCAGAGTACAGAAGCAATTGTTGTATACCATAGATTATTCCTTGCATACATATTTACTATTACATTATTTTCGTTGTTATAGGTTGTCTTACAAGTTTCATTATTTGCTTATTGTTTAACATGTTTTTTTAGGTTTATGTGAAAACAGGTTTTTGATTTACTACTGTACAATGAATCCTTAAAAGAAATAATTTTAGAGCTACTAAACTAAAATTCGTAAGTATTTTTTCTGCGAACTTTCAAAGATAGTATGAAGAAAATTTACGGTTTCCTATAAATATTTTATAGGATATACTATAGAATGCAAGGACCAATAATCGTTTAAGATAAATGTCTTATGTGGATTACTAAATAATACTGTAATTGAATCCTTCTTCTTTGATGAAAACTTTACTGCCAACCGACATTTGCAATTTTCACAAAAAGATTTATTATCAATCTTTTAATGATTGTAGGGGATACACAAACTTTTATCAACTTTTTTTCCCAAAACCCGTAGCAAAGAAGTTTTCTATATGGTGCCTACTTTATGGATAACACAGTGTAATACTCGAGTACGTACTTTTTCCTAATTTTTCAGATATTTGCTGGAATATAAAGCCATCGCAATATTCTAGAATAAGAGTATAAGTACAAGACAAAAAAATTTTCGATTGAGAAATAGTTATTTTTGCAATTTATAAAATAAGACTGATGACGAAACAAATAAAGATAAGGATTTTTGCCACTTATAATCACAATCTGGCATGACTTTGGACTACAAATAACAGCACAAAATTCTTTTGAAAAGTTAATTATTTCTGCGATGTTTATTAAACAATTTTCCGCCTTCGACTTTAATTAGTTTTAATTTAGACTGATTTCCAGGCAACGAGAGATTCAATACACGATATTGAAAAATGCAAATATTTGCCATTATTAGCAAAAACAAATACTACTGCATATCGGCACGTTTGAAATGTATTGGCTGGTCATATCGGCACGTTTTAAATGTATCGGCTGGTCATATCGGCACGTTTGAAATGTTATTGATTCACCTCTGACTAATGTATTAAATTAAGCTTCACGATGTGATTTAGAATAAAGGTCTTGTGAATGAATTGTTTAATATCGAAACTTAGAAATTGATAATTTGTCTTTTTCACTATATGATAAACAAAAGAAGAAAGAGGAAGTTATGTGAACGATATTTTATGGAAACTAAACGGAATAATATAAAATTGCTGAGTAATAAAAGAATGAATAAAATGCTAAACCAATTATCGAGAAATATATGGCGAATAACTTCTTAATCATTACTGATATATTATCATATATATACCAAATATTCACTGCAAGAGACCTAGCATGCAACATACAGCTAGCGGTAGTAGATATAATATCTAGTGCAAAATATTCAATTTATTATTACGAATACCAAAGTTATTTGTCTGTCACTCACTCACTTTTAGAAACAGGAGCTTACTTGTATTAAAGAATGCAATCATCTGTCACGTATACAAATGTATTTATCATTTTCGAATACCACATTTTTTTTTACCGTCGGTCATTTCTTTTAGTATGTAGAATACAACTTTCAAATAAATACATACTTGTTTAAGGATATACAGTGTAACCACGGACGGAGTTGACAATAAGTATAATGGACAAAAATTTGTTGATTTGGAATTTAATATTTGGGAAATAGGTCTTGCTTTGTCTAAAACTTATCAAGTGCGCCTTTACAGTTTAGCAAAAACTATTTCTAGTTCAGATAAAGTTCCTGTTCCGTTCACAGCACCCCAAGTTAGTGACTACACACAAAAAAAAAATGTCTATATGCAGGAAAACAGAATTTCTTGAGTATACTATTTTATTGGAAGAGAGTACTCTCTTTGACTTAGAATGTTGGTTTAATCCAAGAAAGTTTATTTATTTCCCACGAGACATTTTTTCTTTTGTAATTCAACCGAATAGGATATTATCTCAAAACACTTGATGAAGGCTTTTCACTTATTTTGGACAAGCAACCACTTGCGTATATATACGAGTAAAAGAGCCGTTTACTTCAAGTAATTATTACTTGTTCCAAGTAATCTTTTTTCTGGGTTTATATATGAAAACTTGTTCAGAATAAAAAGTTATTGCGTTATACAAATTTTCTGAATGATCGTCCTACTCTGCTTATGTATTACCAACAAAAGAACGAAAAGATAAATAATAAATTTTATCAAAATAGGCCGATCATACAGAAAATTTGTGTAACGCTGACTTTTTATTCTGAATAACTTTTGTTAGTAACATTTTGACATACTGTGAATGGAAATTGTACTTTACTTGAAACGAAAATAGTTTTTTTACTTAATTGTAGACCCATACTTGGTTTAAAAAAATTAGAAGCAAGCTAATAGTACGTTTTGATTTATTTCCCAAATATTAAATTCCAACTCAAAAGTTTGTGTTCATTTTATGTATTGTCAACTTCATCCGTAGATACATTCCATAAGAAATTGAACTATTTTTCAAATTGTGTGCCATTTAAGAAAATATTTTTTTTAATACATTATTCAATTGTCTTTTATTTAACTACGTATTAGCTAGTAGCAAACACTCTTGTTTGTCAATTAAACAGATTTGATAAGAGCAATAATAATGAAGATAGCAAAATTAGCCTGTTAATTTGAATCGTCCTATGTATATACTTTACCGAATTAATTAATTTTAGATAGCTTCCTTACCACAGTATTAAAGGAGTGGACTCTTTGCACGCAAAACTCTACTCATGCTGAAACACTGACTTGAAGGAGAGTAAATTATTCCAAAAACTTTCATATGTCTAGTTATAGTTAATGTAACTAGAAACAGAAATAGTGTATTCAAAATCAGAATATTATGGTTACCTTCAAAGGAAAGTGAAACAGTATAGATTATAATGATAACACTAACTGGATCATGTAATGTTTTCGTTGTTTTTCGCTATGTGCAAATTTACATGCAATTCTTAAAAAAATTAAAAATCAGTAATAACATTATAATAACTAAAAATTCAATAATTGTTAAGTCATCATTTTTCGTTTGTATTTTGTTACATTTAATTTCATTTCCTTGAATTGAAAATTGAAAATAAAATATGAAGTGTATACAGGTATTGAAGAATTAATCAGTAATTCCTTGTTTACCACCTTCCAAGGACCACAGTTTTTCATTTGTCATCAGTAGTAGCTGGTGGTGACGTAAATGGGGGGTCAATTAAAATGCTTCGATTTCCTCGTGTATTTTCGTTGTCTAATACATGATGACAACGAAAATACACGAAGGAGTGGAAACATTGTAATGCAGCAATGTAGTAGCCGCCGCTGTTTGGATGAAATGCCTTCGGTGGTTAATAGAAAACAGCGTTATCGCCCAAACATTTCAATCGAAAATGTTGCTTGAGGTCTGAATATGATATGCTCAACGGTTTGAAGAGTGTGAGAACATTAAATCCTTCCATCGGCGACCAGGAGAAGGAGTGAGGTAATCGTTTCATTCATTTAAAAAACCGCCGATTTAATGAAGTTAAAGAACAACAACAGTATCGTGTCTAAGTCTAAGGGTTGAATATTAGTCCGTGGACAGCAAAACGAAGTCTACACCCAAGAAATTTAACCCCTAAAATACCTACAACTGGTCCAAAATTTATGCTAGATATCGTCGAATACGCCTGCGGTTGGCACGGGAACATTTTCTATGTTAGAGGGGATTCTGGTCGTGAGAAACTGGTATGTCATTCCACAAGAAATAATACCGAGTTCAGTATTGTTGCTGAAGATGATAGCTTAGCTATCGAAACGTACGTACAGTTTCAGTTAAGTGTTTGTGGCAAGGGGTAATAGTGAAGTGTTTCAAATAATACCAAATATGTCCAATGGTATGAGCGATATTATTAAAACGAAATGAGATCAGACCCATTATTCGAAATTAAAAGTTGTTATCGAGTGATCTTGTTTAACTTTTCGTTTGAGAAGATGAAATGAATTTTGCTCACATTGAAGCGCACTAAATAATCTTTTAAACAGCGGAAGTTTTTAATAATAATTAAATGCAAAACTCCGAAATGGTTGATTTCTATGCACGTAAGTGTAGATAATAATTTAAAAGAAATCTAAGAGAGTTTTGTGTTTTTAGAGGATATTCTGTGATTTAAATTGGTTTAATAAATATAAAAATGTACAAGTATTGCATATCATCTAAGGTTCAGAAAAATAAAAGTCAACAAATATTTTACACCGCGTTCACAAGTCGTATTTTGTCAAATATTTTTGAATTTCTATATTTTGTCTTTCAGTTTTACCGGTGTCATTAACTTTGTTATTTTAAATGTGGCTTCATGTATAGTTGTTCGTAATGAAAACATCTACACAGGTTTTTTTGAAAATATCTCTTTATCTATCTTTAATTAAACTCTATTGAAATTGCTTTTTAAATAACCAAGTCAATGGAAGTTCCCAGAAAACTGGATGTGAAACTTCCCACAAAACTGGATGTGAAACTTCCCAGGCGTATAGATAAAAATATATAGCAATTTAAAATTGATAAATAATACTATTATGTATCTCATTGTGAATATTATGTATACAATCATATGTACATTTTATTAAAATTACGAAAAAAGGGGTGATACGTAAAACCACACATGTTGCAATGTTAGTATATTTTTTGCTCTTGCTTGTACACAAACAAATCGTGCATCATTTTTGTTTTTAAATCCTCTAAAAGTTGAATGAATGTTTATTATCATGTTTAATTCGTAAATTGAAGAATTCTTTTACGACCGTAAGTAATAATCACTGCAACTTAAAAAAAATAAATGTCGTGTTTATATGACTTTGCCTTTGTGATAATTTTTTTTGATTAATCTACAATTTTATCTGTGTTATGAAATGTATTTAAGCAAAGTGTTTGATTTACGATAAATGCACGATTATTAAAGAATTAATAAATTAATAAATAAATTAATTATTAAAGAATTAAAGAATTACTTAAGCTATCTATGATGTATGAAATGAAATTTAATTTTGCAACTAATTACAATATTTAGATTTTATGAGATTACTAGAAAGGCATTTGATGTCATCTTACTGCGCATTTAACATAAACAGCTGCGCCTCTAAAAATAGTAACAATCTTGGAATAAGTCTACAACTCTTTCTTAAGTACTTTTAAACACATGTCATTGTTTATTTACGTTTTCGGGATTTTTCGCAGTACATAAGATAAATAGTACGTACACATATACACAGACAAATGTATTCCCGCAATTAGTTAACGAATATACTCCATTCGAAGTTACGTATCACTATGTCGAAAAAATTAGAAATGACTGTCGATGTATAAAAGATAAACTAGAAAATAGGATATCCAAAAATCTATGTTGTTTACTTCTTAACCTTTTCTTTTTTAATTAAATCATTAATTATTAGAAAGGATGCAGCGCTAAGTACTTTCCTATTTCGATCTATTCTGAATGTGCAACATACCAAGTCGAATCGACAGCGAGTAAGTAGTATCAATACTCAATACTGAACCGACCAATAACGTCAAATCTGGTACTCGACTGCCAAAGAGCTTTATTTTTCTTTTCTTAGTTTCTGAAATAAATATCAGAATTTTTATGGCTGAAGGGCCACAATGGGAATTTTCGATCGCATGTGTATGCGCTTGATGAAAGGATCAGGACTGTCACCTAAGACGTTCCATCACGTCTTTGCAAGAATTCATTTCGGCCGTATCGCTACAATCACTTCGACGTATCCGAAGAAACGCACAGCATTAAAATAGCTGAGACTGTCCAGAACAGACCCCTGCATGGCTGTTTGAATTCTGACTGGACATTGCCGATTAAAGGGACGCCTCTATATGATAGGATTACCCGAAGACCTATCGTCAAGTTGAAGATGAAACACCGTAATAGTTTCTCTGAAAGTGCCTGGTGCTGGTGTCAATTAGAAGGACCATGCTGGGTGACGAGTGGCTGTATATGCCACCATTAGAGCGATTCCTCTGGGTAACGTTGTAACTTATGGGAAGGCAGTGGGTTGGTTGACACCCCATAGGACTCTCCACCATAAAGAGGCTGCATAATGAGTCTAATATGACTGTGGATGTGTCTCACCCTATCATCGTCCATTACCATAACCATAGATACGACATATGTCAAAACCTGGAATAAAATTTAGCGAAATTCTGAGATTTTGCAATATTTGCTTTAATTTTCGATATACTTACCTTACAAGACGTCAAGAGAAATCATCTATGTATGTATTTGGTCTGAAAAGTTCAGTTTAAGTTATACTATCTTTAAATTTCGATTTGTCATAAGTTTCTTTTTAATACGCCATACTTCTACTAACACTATTTAACATTCAAATTCCAAGAATGGCGTTACTCTTGCAGTAAACTTTTGATATCTTTGATCACACATATGTGAACATGCCGTACACTTGAAATGATCCTATTAATCTTAATCGAAATAATTATTTTTGTGTGTGTAATATTCGAGTATTATTACAGGAGATATCAGAAATTAATTGTCATGGTGAGAATCTTTTTCACTGCCTTGTTAGTCTATTTGGTCCAAATCCACTCCATATTGTTTGACTGTAATTCGTTTTTGTTGCAGTACAATAGGGCAGTTGATATTTCATTGTTTTTGCAAATATTTTTAGAATCATTGCTAGTATGTTCATAATGGCCCATGGTTTATTTTATATTAATATACACTCAATTCTCTATAATATACCTGTCGGTCACTGTTTCGATATTTTCAGATACATTTTTGTAGTATACAGGGTGTTTACGGTCTTGTCATTTTATTTTCAAGGGGTGATTAAACATTTTAAAATAAGGTCATTAACGTAAAAATATCTTAACAAAAGTTGCATAATAAGGGAGACATGTTAAAGAAAATTGTAGTTTTCATTTTTTTTTTTAATTTTTAAGTAGTGATTCAGCATATTAAATTAAACATTTTTGTTATGTTTTTTATGGAATCCACTTTACACTAGTTGTTCAAAGTTATCGCCGTCTTGTTAAACGCAGTCTCGCTCCACGTATCCATGAACTGGCATAATTTACTAGGCCTTCGTCTTGCCGTCGAATTGCCGCCGCAGCTGCGTCAACGCGGTTGCGAAGATCATCTAAATCAATTATTTTGTTGGTGTATACCACGGTCTTCATAACGTTCCATAAGTAGAAGTTAAGGGGCTTAAGATCGGGTGGCCGAGGAGGTCATGGAACAGGACCACCTCGACTAATCCACTTATTTTCAAACACATTATCTAAATGTTGGCGAACTAAACGATTAAAATGCGGCGGTGCGCCATTGCGAGGAAACCACATTTGTCGACGTACATTCCAAGGAAGTCCTTCCAATAGTAACATCAACTGATTTTGCAAAAGCCAGAGAGAATCATATCCATTCAATCGATTTGTCAACACAAAAGGGCCAATAAGTTGTCCGTTGACCAGTCCTGCCCAACCGCTTATCGAAAATCTGCTGGAAATTATTACGACTAACAGCATGTATGGATTTTCGACAGCTCAGATATGAGTATTACGACAGTTATTTATACCGTTACGTGTAAACATTGCTTCATCCGTCGCCAATGCAATGGAGGAAAAGTTTCAGCATGTTTTTGTAGAGACCATCGGCAAAATTGTGAACTCGCGCAGTGTTCGTCAGACATTTCGATTTGATACATTTACTTGGCGAGATATTTTTCGAATACTACTAGAAGGATCTGCTTCGACAAGATTTAAGACTTCTTCTTGGGCATCCAAAATTCGTTAGTGTCGGCCAGGTCCACCATCCCGACCTTGACGTGTTTGCAGTACACCAGTTTCCCGTGCATGGATTACTAGAGCGGTGAATTTTTGTGGAATAGGCGTTGGCCTTTAGGAAACCGCTCAGCGTACAATCGATTTACAGCAGCAGAATTCTGGCGTACTTCACGGCGTATTCACTGTTGGTGCGATGGACCATTTTTATTTTCCTTGATAGGATTTATTCGGAAGAATTTACGTCAAACAAGCAATGCAACTAATGAAACAGCTTGATAGATGAAAAAGTTACATACATCAGCCTACTTAGTAAAAAATTCACTAATAACCTATCGTTTGAATTCATATTTACTTTGCAGAAGTTGTTGATCAATCGTTAAAAGCGTTTTTAAGGTGTTTAATAAATTATTATGTAAATGAGTATCATAACTTATTAATTAATTATTACTAATGGTTGGTTATTAAGTCACAGCTTCTTTGCTAAAAAGAAACAAATTATGACACGATTGGTCGCAATAGTAGTTTTTCAAAGGTTGCGTCAGCAATATCTAATTTTGTGTGAATTTTACTCTACATTCTGATGCTTTAGGGTAAAATTGCTCCACTTTCTGTTTCCTTCTCCAATTTCGCCTTCATTTAGGTAAGTCTTACCTTTTTAATGTGGGTAAAATTCATCAATTTTTTTGTGTGTGTCGCCATTGTAAAAATATCAATTAATATTGGAACTAGAAGTTGTTTAGGATCTCATTTCCTAAACATTGTATGTTGTACATATGCAACACAACGTTAAAATAAACCATGTAATTTACCACTGTCCTAATTACAAGTAATGTGAAGAACGTGTATTGATAATACTCCTCTAACGGAAATACATGAATTTTAAATTTAAATCTGAAATCTCAAATAAAATACGTTCAAGCAGGTTATTTATTATATCATCGTGGGTTAATTTAGCTTAAATAAGGTCATAAATTCGCCTTTAATGTAGAGCTTTCTCGGAAATAAAGATTTAAATCGAAATCTAATTTGTGATAGGTATGTGTAGGTACATGTTATGGCGAGCGTTATTATGGTGTATTTAATGTAAAAATAGCGTGTCATTGTCTAAACTCTTATTGTCTAGAGATACAATTAAAGTCACTTAAGAGAAAGATTACGGATATAAATTTAAAATACTATTAATAAACAACTATTCATACCTGTATTTACGGAGTCGCTGATTATAACCGATGTTTTCGTTGGTAGATGTTATTCATCTGAGCGATAATTCTTTTATAGTGAAGATAAATTCAATAATTTTTTAAGCCTGATAGATTATTGCGAATCAATGGTTTCTCAATAATAATCTCTCGATTAAAGGAATATTTCTGCTTTGAGTGTGTATTTTGGGACTTTTTTCCATTTTTAACATTTTATAAAATTATGCTTCTAAAAAATGAAGTTTTGTATTCTTTTTATTAGTTTTGGAATGTGTTGTATGTATCACTACGTATTTAAATGGATAACTTACATACATTCATGCGTACGTTTTACTGCAACCAATATGAATAAACGGTGGTGTAAATAAATGCTGAAGCTTTGAAGTTCCGTTGTTTAATCATAATAGTTTATAACGACAAATATGTGCAGCGTTTGAGTACAGGATACTAAACTCAAACATAGTTGAAATGAAAGAAATTTCAATTTTCTGCTATAAAATATGTTCGTTTACTTGTTAATACATCTTTAAATAACTTCTGTGCTTACCACAATTTATGAGAGCGTATTGGAAACGGGAGCTACAAGCACTGTGTTTACTAATGGTTTCGTTACTTTCATTGTATAATAATTTTAATATGGGCAAAATGGGACTTTTTTATATACGGAAACACCAAAATCAATAGAAATATTCTTTAATTTGTTTATTAAATGCCGGTTTCTTTGGATTAATTAAGACACTAGTTCATTATGTCGTTACGTTTTGGAATTTAATGATTCCTTTTTCAAACACTACTTCCTACAATCACTATAAAATTATTAATTCCATCGCCAATTTCTGCAGTCATTGATGGAAAAATTGGAACGAGAAATTCTAAACAACCTACCCACTTTTCAAGATACTCGATAACTGTATTTTATCTAACAACAAAAGCAATACATACTAACAAAATTTAATGCATTTCAATCATAAATCTCTTGGATCACATGAACATTGAAAAATATATACCGATTGGTGTATATAACCGGCACACTGTGAAAGATATTTAAATTTTCTAACTCACACGCCAACAAAATATAAAATTAGCACAATGAATAACTTAGTAGATCATTGTATTGCGTTTTCAGAGGAATATCATGCTAAACAAAATTTTGAAAAAATAAAAGAAATGTTAATAAAGAAGAAAACAAAAATACGTACACAGAACAATCATTTGAAAGTCTACAAAAACTATTGAAACATTACCAAATAACTCTTGCCCATAAGTCAAATTATTCAAACAAATTCTGTTTTCCACTAATTAAAGAACTTGTACAACTTAATAATAATAAACAGACACACACTGTATGTATATAGAATTGTGAAGGACTGTACATATATCGGACAATCACAGCAATATATTGAGAAAAGAATATAGTCTCATAAATACAGTATAAACATACATAATTATAATCCTACAGCTCTAGCAAAACATGCGTTGGATAACAACCACAAATTTAAGTTTAATGAAACACAATTGTTAGCCCAGAAAATAATTATTATAAAAGGTTATTCAAAGAAATGTGGCACATAAAAATTTACAAAAACTCAATAAACGATAAAAATGCAAAAATAAAAAAAGCACATGAATAGTTAAAGATAAATATTGTAAGAATTTTGAGATATACGTTTAGTATATATCATATCGTTCGTTTCATACATTTACATGTTATACATTAATTTTAACAAAATAACGACAATGCGCATCACATGGTGTCTAATAGAGTATACCTTTAACGTAAACTCATTATAAGCAACTTAATTAATAAAAAAAAAACAAAGAGGTATATTGAATTAATAATATTATAATGATTGTAGGATATAAAGTTTGAAAACGGAATCATTAAACGTAACGACATAGTGTTTTAATCAATACAAACACACCAGCATTACCAAAGAAAAACATATTAAAATCTAAATAATTCCGGTTAACAAAGAAGAAAAGAGAAATAAGAAATCCTATTTTTTAATTATTATTAAATATATTTAAATATTATTATTATTATATAATATTATAGGATACATATTTTCCAATTTAAAATCGATTATTCCAATAAAGGGGTATTTCAAGCTTTTTTTCGCACGCCAGGAATTTCTTTTCTTTTGTAAGTTAGATGGATTCTTTGGATGGTCGCCCCATTTCTGGTCGAATGTTCCGGACATGCTAAAAATTCGTACATGTCTGAAGAAATCCGGACGTCGGGCAACCTTCAACCGAAGTTCACGTTAACGTACAATATTTTACGCTGTTAGAACTTAATAAAGGGTACATTTTTATCATTTGCTGGTTCTATTACCAATATTTCCTTCAGGATATAGTAGTTCAGAACTTTGAGTTTTGATCTTATTTGTATCTTGACAGTAGATCTAAATATCTTCTGTGATGAAGTGAAGTCAATAAAAAAGTAACTGTTTAGCTTATGCACAAATAGAAATTAGCAAATACGGTCAACTATACATCATGTGACTGGCTTCTTATTTCTGTAATTAAGTAATTAAGGAACATTATTATTATTTTGTAAATACAAATGTAATAGAACACATCAAACAAATACCTCCTACACCTATTATCTACTTTTATTAAACATTTTCACCAAAATTATACAATTTTCAAGGTGGCCCTAATATCCTGGCCAGGGACTGTATATGCGTATATTAATCTAATATAAATATTTAATGGCAACTTAGTTTATCTTGTTTTCATAGTTTGTAGTTCCTAGTTTGCAAACATGTGCTTGATTTTATATAATAAACTATTTAGTTGAGAATTTAGAAAATGTATGAGAATTACTAATATCTGCTTCGATTACGATGTCGAGTTTAAATTTGAACTCCTTGTAACATTGCAAAACTCTATCTGGGTCGTACGAAGCCTAAAATATCTTATTTCGTTGTTGCTCTTACATATTTATATCAGAGACAGATATATATTAATGAAGAATATTTTCTTTGTGAAGGTCAATGAAAAGATAGGTAATATTGCTGTTTAATGTGCTAGTTGTAAATTATTGTGTTTATTTGCGCAGTACTAAAACTTAAGAAACTTAAAATTTTTTTTTTTGTTCGAATATTGGATAATTTCATTCAAAACCGCAATGCTTACAAATGAAGTAAGCGAATTCATAAAGAGGAATGATATAATAATGTAAATTTTAGGTTGCAACAGATAAATGTTATCGAGAATGACAGTTCAACCAATTTTCACGCAATATTTAGATGTAAGGTCCACTTTCTATTTTTAAAATCGAGTTATAGCTGCAGAATTTACATATACCGGATGAGTCATCTTCGCAAGTTCAAGAATTGTACCTTTACGAAAGGAATTTTTTCAAAACAGTTTTTTTCTCGTTATGAGGTCTGATTCTAGATATATGTATATTCTATAGTTATATTGAAACCTATACTGTAGGTCGTAAGTTGGCAGTTACCCAGTTATATATTTTTTAATGGGACATGTATATGCATATATGTTATTGCATTTTTTTCTAAATTTTCACTATATTCTGTGGCAAATGTTATATGGTATTATTGCTCTAAAACTAAGGGTTTTAGTTATTAGTATTTCTTGAAAAACTTACAAATATTGTTCTTTCTCCGGGATGAGATTTTTGGTAACTAGATTAAACATAAAAAAACCTAATACACAGGCATTGCGGTTCTGAATTGATATTGTAATTCGCGTAATATTGCCTTATGTTAGTGTAACATATTTTTGTCAAAAATCGCATATGCCCATTAGTAGTTCAGAACGATATAAGCGCGTGTGGTTAGGACCATTTATGCTTAGTCTAGACACCAAAAAACGTACCTATCTAAGGTGCACTTTGGGCAAAAATCTGTAAATGTTGGATTTTTCAAAGAAACCTGATACGTTTAGTTTTAAGATAATAGCACCTTCTTACATTTTGCCTAAATATTTAACGGGTATCCTTAAAATGCAACAAGTGTCTGACGAGTAACTACATTGATTCAGTACCCTAGTGAGTTGACTAAATATTATAATTACTATATTTTATTTTATTCTTTTACTAAAATTTATTTAATTTTTTTACTAAAAATACTGAACCATGCACTAAAAACAATAGTGATGAGAGCAATTTTAAATCTATATATGTATATAAGCACAAAATGGTGGTTGCTTTTGCATTACTCAAATCCACGCTATAGTGACATTAATTAAATTTACGACGAAAAGTTATTTTTCATGAAAAATTCTGGTTTTCTAAGAAAATAGCTTACTGTGATCAGATGTACAGGCTGTTTGTAAATTAACAAAATATGAAAATGCAGCAAGGTGTTGTTATTTATTATTTGTTTGCAATCCAAAATTAAACTTGAATACAAATTTTAAAGTCGGAATTTTCAATTTTATGTTTTCAGTGTTTTTATGTTAATCCATTTAATCCAACAAAATTTCAAAAAACTAAGAGTGTGCATGACAGACTACAGTTTATGATAATGTCACTATTAGCTTAACGTCATAGTCACTCGATATCTCCCAACTATGTACCTTTAATTTGCATTTGTTCATAGTTTTGTGTTAAATTCTTTGAGATCAAAACTCTTCGTCCTAAAATTAATAATAAAGGTTTTTTTTCCTTTTGTCAACTCCAGACTGGGAAACACTGTATATGTATAGAAGAATATACATGGAAAATTCTGAAAAACTACAACCTATATGTACTACTGAACTAAAATATTTTCTAGTTATACCGAAAACTGTTAATTTTGTTACTTTAAATACAACATCTTGTATATTATTATATTGTTGAGTTCCTAGTTCAGTTTTAAGATTTGCCTGATGAAACAACTATGTTGCTATTTTTAACCATAAATATGTGCATCTTTTGAACATTTTTAACAAATAGACGAACACCTGTGAACTTTGATAACTGGGAAGGTGTTTAACTTGGAAAATTAAAATTTTGCAGAACGTTAACCATATAGAAACCAAATGAACGTTTCTAAAACAATGATAATTAAACTTTGAAATGAAAAAAGCGTCAAAATAAGTTTTGACGCTTTTTTAGACAAAAGACAAAATTGCTCTTGCAAGAAAAAAACAAAAAAAAATGTCACATCCATTGTGCATCTAAAATAGATACTTTTCAAGATATTTGAGGAAAATGTGTATTTGTGTGTAAATGTGGTGTTTAACCGCGAGAGGTTAGAGGGGTGCAGAGCTGCTCGTTACATGTCGGCTTTCTATGCCGTGTGCTATATGTAATACATAACGCAGTGCGAAGTTGATAAGTGTCGGAATTGAACGGAAAGCATTAAAAATGTTGAAAATGAGTAGAAATGCATCAACTTGTCTGTTTGCTAATAGGGTAAACACGTATTTATGACTTCCAGACTTAATATATAATCGTAAAGAAATCAGGTATTTAGTTTGCGATAAAAGTTTATTATGTTGCAAACCATATATGTGTAGGGACCATGTACATAGCGCAACGCACAAATTAACAAAAACCGGAAGGAGACCCTATAATTTCTGTGTGATTTAACGATGATGTTAAGTGCGTGCAATATACCGTTTGCAAAAATCGAACAAGCAATGTTTCATCAGTTTTGGAAGAACTACAATCCAACGTGGGAACTACCAAGACCGCAGACGCTACGTAGGTATTTGCCGTCAGTGCGCGAGAAGATTGAGAATTATCTGAACCGCAGTAAAAAATGAACGGTTCCGGCTAACTATACATGAAACTACAGACATTAAAAAACAATCCATAATAGTTGAGTGTAGGCTTTCACGGCCGTAATCCATAGTAGAAATGTCTTTCGGGTGATGTCGTGTAGTTAATATTTTACTTGACGTTTCGCTGACCATGCTGTCAGCTTCTTCAGAAGATTTCTAAAGTCTTTAGAAATACAACGACAATTTTAGGATGCTTTACTCGATATGTTAGCGAAATGTTGGATAATGAAGGACAAGTGGATACCGTGTCCACTGACTTCTCTCATGCGTTTGGTACGATGGATCATAAACTTCTTTTACACAAACTAGATTTTTTTGGTTTCACTCTCAGGTTACGCGTATTAATAGAATCATATCGCAGATCGAACTATGTTTTCTATAATGGTTTTCAGTTATTTAATTTTGTATCTACAAGTGGTGTTTCCCAAGGCTCAAATTTATTTATAAATGATCTCTTGCAATCGCTTAGTTGTCCTGTTTTAGCGTATGTGGATGATGTTAAACTGTTTTGTGCTGTGTATGGTAGTAGGGAGACTGATGAATAATATTAATCTCCTGGTTAGCTGGTCAGTGAACAATAACCTGCTGCTCAACACTGCCAAATGTTTTTTATGTGTCCTTTACAAGGAAAACCAAACCATATTAATATATCTACACAATGAACAACCAAACTCTGTCCAAAATAAATGTGAAAAGATTTAGGCGTAACTTTTGATCCAACTTTATCCTTCTCTAACCATATAGAAGTCATTTGTTTGTCCGCTTCACAAATGCCGGGATTTCTCATGAGAACTTCACGACAATGAATAATGATATCGGATTATTAAAAACACTTTTTTAATGCCTTTGTCGTCACTAAATTAGAATACGCCTGTGTTGTTTGGTATCCCTTTTATATGTCTCAACAGCTTCCAGTCGAGCGGATTCAACGCCGTTTTTTGAAGTTTTTATCATAGAAAATCGATGCAACTTATCGGAATTGGGATATATCTTATCATGATCTGCTTTGTAGGCAACTCACTAAGTAATCGGCGCGAGCTCCATAGTGCTCGGTACCTACAGAAGCTTCTAAACAACAAAGTTGATTGTTCCTACTTGTTGTCAACGGTATGTTTTAACATTCCTCGACTGGCATTTCGCTATGCGTCTACCAATGCCAAGGACCAACCTGCTACTTCGAGCGCCAGTTTACCACATGACTCGTACGCTACAAAGACATTTTTATTGGATCTGTTATCAATTGAAATTATGTTTATTTTCTTTAATATACCTCACAATCTACGTATATATATATATATATTTTTCTTTTTTGTGTCCTGTAATTGGGGTTAACCTGTTGGGCAAATATATTATTATTATTATTATTTTCATTCCTTGCATTGGCAATTTTTCTATTTAGACAAGCGTATAAAATATAAAGCGTGCACAAGATGTTTGAATAAAAGTGGTAAACTCTAATTGAAATTAGTATACAATGTAGTTTAGAGTTTTTAAAATGAAGAGTATAATGTAAATCTTATTACCAAATGTGACTGTATTTTACATATGCAACCAATAATACTTTCTGCTTGCTCGGCCAGCAAACCCAATCCTACCAACAGCATGCGACGCAATAGAAAAATAGTGTTTGCTACTGTTGCTGAGTGTTTGTCGTCATGTCGTTATCAGAACGCCATAGAGGTTAAATTGATTTTGAATTTTACATTTAATAAACCAAAGAAAAATGCCCACTTTGGACGTTGCAACCAATCCTCCAAATGTAGAAAATACGGAGGAACAAGGGCCGATTAATCCCGTAGTTGGAATTATATATCCTCCACCTGAAGTAAGAAGTATCCTTTCAAAACAAACTTGATCAAATTTAAAGGCTAATAATTAATTAAAAGGTGAGTATTGTGTTTCTTATAATTTTTGAGTGTATTTTCCTGACAAATACGTTAAGATATTGTCGATAAAACCGCTAGCTTCGTAGCTAGAAATGGACCGGAATTTGAAGCACGTATTAGACAGAATGAGCTTGGCAATCCAAAGTTCAATTTCTTAAATCCCGGAGATCCATATCATGCATACTATCAACATAAAGTGAAGGATTTCCAAGAAGGAAAAGGTAGGTAACATTTAGAGTTTCTGTTTTAATTATTGATATTGATGATGATATTTAGCCATATTTGAATATTCGGTTTTTATTAATCTTGAGTATAATGATATAATTTAATCGAGAGCGAAATATACTGAAATTATAAAAGATCTTATGTATCATTCTGAATTTGTTTTATACCCAAGTTATTATATATGTTGTTTTAGGGCAAGAACCTATTACTGCATTACCATCTGCTCTATCAAAATTATCTGTGACAGCAGCTGCCCAACAAAAACAACAAGAAATTTTAAAAGCAGTAGAGCAACCATTTGTTCCGAAAGATCCACCAACCGAATTTGAATTTATTGCAGATCCACCATCGATTTCTGCCCTTGATTTGTAGGCGCTTATTTGTTTACAATTGATAGGTCAAAGTAAATATTATATTTTTTCATAGGGATATAGTGAAGTTAACAGCACAATTCGTTGCTCGTAATGGTAGGCAGTTTTTGACACAGTTGATGAATCGGGAACAAAGGAACTTCCAGTTTGATTTTTTAAGGCCACAGCATTCTTTATTCCAATATTTTACAAAACTACTAGAGCAGTATACTAAAGTTAGTGTTGGAAGCTATCGATATTTATATGAGAACTTTTATCGGAAATTGATAATTATATTTTTAGGTTTTAATCCCACCGAAAAGTATGCAACAACGACTTAGAGATGAAGCGAGAAGTGCAGTAGCAGTTTTAGATCAAGTGAAATATAGAGCAGAATGGTTGAAATATCAAGAAGCCCAAAAAGCACGAGAGGAAGAAATTTTGGAGAGGGAGAGAGGTATGTTTTCAAGTTCTAATTATATTCAGATATTTATGTTATTTGTTAAAATTAATTTGTTTAGTTGCATATGCCCAAATTGATTGGCATGATTTTGTGGTTGTTGAAACTGTGGATTATCAACCCTTTGAAATTGGTAACTTCCCTCCTCCTACCACTCCAGAGGAGGTAGGTGCTAGAATTTTGATACAAGAGCGAATTGAAGAGGGAGAAGACATTGAAATGCAACTTGAAAGTGATGAGGAAGATACTCCAGCACAACAGGTAACTTGTATTACTTTAACGTAGACTAGCAAGTATGTAAAACAAAAGATTCTTGGCATGTCTGCTACTTGAATATTTGAATAATTGTGGATGTAAAAAGTCAATCAATAAACCAATTTACATAGTACTGATATGTGCAAAATGGGATTGATTGTGTATATGTGACTGTGAGGAATGTTATATAAGTCACGTATAAAATAATCATTTCTAAAACAAGTTCTATATCTATTCTTAAGATCTATACTTGAGATTCTACGATAAATCCTGTATTTTACAGAAAAAAAAATACTAATTTAACAATTTATTTAGGGCAAATGTTGGAAATGTCTGCATTTTCATTCACTATCAATTTGCCATATGTTTGGTCTTGTCGATATTGCATCCAGTGCATCCCGGGGTTCCATATTGCGGGGCTATTCTTTGTCTTTTTCATTAATGATCTACCATATAATTTGCTCAGTTTTGTGATTTTATTTGCGGATGATACAGAATTTGTATCATGTGGTTGTGACTAGCAATGATAGACACTAACACCTTGCGAGCTGCGGAAATACTCTTGAAAAACCAATTTACTGATTTAATGACAATAAATTTACTTTAAACAGTGAATAGTAAATATAATATTTTTTAATTCGAGGAGTCATTATGTTTACACGAGGGTGATGTCAATTTCAAGTTGTAGATTGTTACCTATTTTCAATAATAATTGATTTTAACGTTAGTTTGATATCCGTAACAGAATTTTGAAACAAATGAAAAATATTGTTACAAATACAATACAAATTATTGTAAAACGTCGTAGAAAATTGTATCTAACATTTGCGAAGTCGTACTCTATAAATTAAGATCTTATTATTGTTATACGTTGCGATTCATTTCAAAAAAGAACTTCATAGGTGTAGATTAGAATAAATTATAAAATTAACTGCAACCATTGCAATAAATTATAATACATTTTGTATTAACAGTTTACCGTAAAATTCGTTACAAACGTATAACATTGTATAAAGAAGTAATTGAGATATCTGACTGCCATGAATCTGTTTTTACACTACAATTTTTATACACATTTTAATTTCGAATATAAGAAAACTGACCTGTGCAGGCACATGTGCATTCTAAATTTTATTTAAATGAAACAGCTGCGAACTAACTAATGAACATATGTAAATAAGAAGGTGTTAAAATACCTTACTACATTGGAAAAATCAGTTTGTAATAATTATTCTCGGTCGCAGTGATAACTTCGAATGTAATTTTTTGAGCATAACCTTCATCGGCCAAAATTATTTCTTTATATTTTTAATATTATCGTTCCTTATTAAAAGTTCACGAAGTAATTAATTATCCTGACCACCGATTATTAAGTTTCAAAGGAAATAGCCGTGATAATATATAAATATTGAAGTTTGAATGTATTAGTGTTATATATATGCTTAATACAGAACTATATTCGTAAAAGGTAATTGCAAAATTAATAATACCCCATAATATTCTCAGTTCTAGTTCTTTACACTAAATATGTGTTACACGTTAAATGTATATAACAGGTCATAATAGACTAGGGCAATTAAATAAACTACAAGAATCTTGAGAACAATGTGTGGGTGGTAGAAGGATAATATAAGTGCAGGCAACAATGGTAGTGGTGAAAATGGATAGTTACTTCTTTTGTATTTTATTTTCTCTTCTACAACAAGTCTCAGTGTAAATTTTAGGCATATCTAAATGCAATCTCACCAATTAATAGTCGTTCGGTAATTCATTATTAAAATTCTCAGTAAAGTTTCACGTTGTAGTGTTGTATGTAGTGCAAAATGTCATCGAAAAGCATAGAATCTCAACTTCAGATGCGTCTATGCATCACGCTACACCAAAAATAAATTGTCGAGCAATATATTTTAAATAGTAAAAATCATCAAAGGTGACAGTGGAAATTAAAACAATCGCCAACACGATTAAATAATGGCTTTAAATGACGCTAATTTTATATCTGACTTTGAGCCTGTCATCCAGGTAACTTGCGTCTAGATAAATCTGCAGTTAAAAGGTGGTTATTTGAAGAATTCAAATTGGAATTCAAAAGTGAGTTAAAGTAATTGTTCAGAAGTGGCCGAGTTTCGACAGAAAGACATAAACATAGCCTTTATGAAGTGGAATTTCGATAAATGAGATTTGTTGTCGTT
Source organism: Oryctes borbonicus (assembly GCA_902654985.2). Lineage (NCBI taxonomy): Eukaryota > Metazoa > Arthropoda > Insecta > Coleoptera > Scarabaeidae > Oryctes > Oryctes borbonicus. Next base: position 340,375 of record LR736942.1, on the reverse strand, counting down.
TAAATTTCTACATCTCATTCAAATATTCACTTATAAATTCAAATAAAAATTTAAATTACCGAAACTCCCGAATTTCACGACCCTCAATTTCATCCAGATAACTCTCGAAATGTATAGAAAAAATTTAGAATTTTTTTCTATTTTTCCCCACGTAAAACATTACAAAATATATAGATTTTATGAAGACAATTGAAAAAACTTTGGGTCCTAAAACTAGCTTTTCCTCATCGCATTTCAATACAATTGCATCAATTTCTGTTGGATATGGGCGTCCTTTAAATACAATCACTATGATTTCTGTAATGGAATGATATTTACAACTTGTACACATATTGGTCTATGCAAATTGTAATCAACATATTTCTCAAATAGTCAATTGCTATCACTATTTTAATGTAGTATCCTAATTCATAAATGCTTTACTTCCTTAGGAGGAAGGATTAAGCTCAATGGAAGATCATACACAACGAAAGGTCGATGGAAAAGATGATAATAGGTTACAAGACATGGATGAGGAAAGCTCAGGTGATGAAGGTGGGGACACTTCATCGCAGCCTCAAATTCAACCACCTTTACCACCAGCTCCAGATAAAGTTGTTGTTAAGAAATATGATCCCAAGCAAGGTATTGCTTTCTTTTTTTGATTTCTTATTTAGATGAAACATAATAATTTCTATTTTAGCTGTGAAAGTGACAAGACCTACAGTTGGTGATGATTACTTGATTTCACCCATCACTGGTGAAAAGATACCTGCAAGCAAGGTGCAGGAACACATGAGAATTGGCTTGCTGGATCCTAGATGGGTTGAACAAAGAGACAAACATATCACGGAGAAAATGAACCAAGACACTGTTTACGCAGCTGGTAAATTTCTTTTCGTAGAATTCAGTAAATTACATTTTTAATTGTGGTGTTTTCCTTTTAGGCTTTGCTATTGATGCTAGTTTGAAGCAATTAGCAGAAAGACGTACTGATATCTTCGGTGTTGGTGACGAAGAAACTGCAATTGGTAAGAAAATCGGTGAAGAAGATGTTAGGAAAGATGAGAAGGTAACTTGGGATGGGCACACGTCAAGTGTTGAAGCAGCTACAAGAGCTGCTAGGGCAAATATTACATTGGAAGAGCAAATCCATCAAATTCACAAGGTATAATTTCTAGTACATTTGTCCAAAAATGTTTTTATTGGAGAAATAATTTTTTGTAGGTAAAAGGCTTACTACCAGATGAAGAAAAAGAGAAAATTGGCCCCAAAAATGTTGCCACATCAAAAGGAACTAAAACTTCTGCTATTATTACAGCCAAACCACAAGCAAATCCAAATCCAGTTGTAAGTATACTCTAACAAGTATGTCACTTTCATTTACCTACTAACTCCTTTCATAATCTTTTGGTGGTTTATTATTTTTACTTATAGCCTGTTAAACCACCTGCACCACCAGCTGCACCACAAACAACTATTCTGCAAGTACCTCCACAACCTCCAATGTTAGCTCCACAACCGCCAATAATGATGATGCCAGCACCACCTATACCGCCTATGAGGCCACCCCCATTAATGAGTACGTTTTCTCTACTGAATATATTGTGAACTTGACTAACGAAACCAATTTTAGTGGCTGCCCCGCCACCTATGGCTGGTTTTGTAACTCCAATGGCTCCTCAGATGGCAAACACTGTGAACATGGTCGTAAAACATGGCAGTGAAGGACCTCTTGAGGATGAACCTTCCAATAAGAAGCTTAGAAACGAAGATTCTCTTATTCCAGAAGCTGTCTTTTTGGCTAGAAACGCGGTATTGCATCTACAATACTAAGTTAATGTCGTGTCTTATATTGATTTTTATAATTTAGAGTCCTGTTACTATCAAAATTACCATCCCCATGGCTCCTGAGAAGCCTGAATGGAAGCTTAACGGCCAAACACTGACGTTTACCTTTCCCTTAAGTGAGAGTATAACCAACGTAAAAGCAAAAGTTCAAGACGAGTTGACTATGCCTCCAGCGAAACAGAAGCTGTTTTATGATGTAAGTTCCAATATAATTGGTTCACTATTACAAGATGTTGAGAAACATATCCTCAAAAATAATGTTCTAATTTGTAAGATCATTATTAAATGTTGATCATAGTGTATCCTTATCTTAAAGGCAATTTAAGCTTGTTTATTTTATGTTTTAATGTAGACTTTCGTATTTTACATCTTCGAAGTGGGATTTTTAAAGTTATTTCGGTTGCCTGCCTTGGATTAAACTTTGTGCTTTCGTGTTTCGGTAGATTCTGACAGATGGTGCTCGTATTAAAATTAGTAGCATTTTTCTGTATTTTATTTTAGTTGCTTATTTACGGTTTTATCGCACTTTTTGTAAAATATATTATCAATAATATTACTCTATTTTTTCAAAATATACATGTGTTCCAACCATCTGGTTTTGTAAAATATGTAAATAGTAGAAAGTTGAAGTTTACTATATAGTAGATATCTTCCAAAACAATTTCCATATGTACTGGACAATCAATGATTAGCGAGCCACGAACCTACTTTATCTGAAACGAAACGCTTTGTATATTGTGTATATAGACGTTTTTGGTTTGCTATCTAGAAATAGACCGATCTAATGTAGGTTTCACATGTTTATTTCTAACAGATTTATAGATATCTATAGTTTTATCCTCAATGGATATGGAGTTTTAACATTTTTATATTTAACATCTTCAAATTTGAATGCGATAAAGAACAATAATAGACTAAGGTCCAATACTTATTTATTAATTAATAAACTTTACACCCTTTGGTAAGTGATGTTGAAGATAATAACAAGACAAAAATTCTAATATATTGAGGTTGGTTTTCGAGATATTGCTTTTACAAAAAAAATTAACAAACAAAGCGTTTATCGCACTCTATCTGTAAGTTATTGCTGAAGATTTTCAAACTTTCAAAATTTTCGTATATAGCTTTGGTATTGGACCGTCTTCGAAATATACGGGACATTCAGTGTTGAAAACCAAATTTTGCGAAATTCACACACCAGAAACGTAATTTCTTAAGTAGCACCATATACTTTTCCTTATGTACTGTATAAAGAAATTTGTATCTTCAATATTTTTGTATAATGATGCACAGTAAATGGTTCGTGTTAATATTACAATAATAATAGTTTGGTTATCATGACAACAGGAAAGAAAACGTACTGATATTGTACGAGACTGCCTAATGAGCTAATTTGCCAGTAGGTGAATCTAACTTGTTTATCGAACAAAGAAACATCAAATGGTAATCGTCAGAAAAAAAATCGTCGAAAATCGTCGTAAAGTTCACGATCAGACACCTCAAAGCAGTATATTGCCGAGATGACTCAGTTAGTGGGATTTGTTGATAAGCACCCTTGATATCCAACGAAGTAACGAAGTCTTTCAGTTTATCAAAGTGCTTGATACGTAAGGTAAGAGTAAGCATCTTTCTTTGTGACCTGATTGAGTTTGCGATAATGCACGCAAAACCTATATGTCTTGTCTTTTTGGGAACAAGTACGATAGGGGAAGACCAACTGCTTTTCGACTTCTCAACTGCACCAAATAGTACCGTTTTATCAAGCTCAGCATCAATCCTTCATTGCAGGCGAAATGGGATAGTAGCGCTATTTAATCGGTGGGCTACTAGTTATGATCCGAGCAGCTGATATTATATTTGACAAAGGGATTATTTTTTCAATGAAATAATCTTGTAAAACATTCCCAACACCTTTGCATACAGGATAAGTCGGAAAGAATGGACCAAACTGTAGGAGTGTACTGTATGTATCACAACAAAGTAAAACCTCATATGTTCTTATCATATTTTCATTGGTTAACTAGCGTTCTTCTAAATGGTCCAAGTTTTCGCTTGTTTTCATCTTAAAGGCTCAAAATTATTTCAATAATTTTGTTATTCCCATATGTGTCAGTGTCGGTGTGTTGTGATAGTGACTTAACGCAATTCGACGTATTAAAAATACTGCAGCAGTAAGCGTTCTGCATCAAATGTTTAGAAGTCAATGGGGGTTTATTAAACGAACACCAACATTAAAAAAGTTAGTGTACGTTTATTTGTAATTACGCTACAACTTGAAAACAAATGTAAATCGGGTCAGAACATACGGATTTTTTGCATTGTTTTCACGTATACAATACACTCCTGGAGTTTGGCCTGCTTCTCCCGACTCACTCTGCATAATAGTTTCTCACATGCTATGTGTTATTCACGCACATATGCACGTGTTGCGTTGATGCTTGTTTGAAAACTTACAAAAACTTGTTCATACACATCTGTAGGACACCAAAAAGCAGATACATCAATAATTTTATGTAAAAGCAATTAAATAATGCCTGTGCCTATTATGAGTATTATGTATAAACAACCTGTGTTAGGTGTATTATGTCATTTAGGGAACGCTTGAATGTTGATCATGACTTGATATATCCCCATTTAAATATCATGGATCCCCAATTTTTTTTCTCACTGACATAAATCACAGCGGGACAAAATCGACTGTTGGGGGCCCATATAGACAACTTTGGGAACTATATGTAGATTTATAGTGAATGTTGGAAATTACTCCATTCTGTCACGGTACATTTGCGTAATCGTTTGTTAAAACAGTTTTGCCTGTTTCTTAGCACATTGCTACGTAGGCTTAAAGTTTTGAATCGATCGTTAAGAATAGCAATGGCGGCATGTTTTGCTTGCTGTTATCAATATTAACACACAGAAACCATTGGAATTTTCAAATGCAGAACTCACGTTTAACTACAAATATCTGTTTTATTTCAATATTATGCATGCGTGTGATTATACAAAACGTCAATTTCCTGTGCAGGGGATACAGAAAAAACATGTGGTTGTATTTAAAAAAATTATGTTTCTGATGTTTGAATTTGGCAAAATTTTAATTTTGTGTTCAACAGTGAACACCCTAATCAAGCCAAGTAATTTAATCTCATAAAAAATTGCGTTAAATTGTAGTTATTTGCGTTTGGGATTTTTTGAAGAATATATATATATATATATATAAGAATATTTAGATGGTTGAAGACAAAATTTCAAATATCTCAAACTCTCTTAAAAATAACCATTTGGAACGCATATTACACTGGTTTATTTTTAGATCGAGAAATTAATAACGTAATAACATACGAGATGTTTATGAAAAGTAACAAATTAGTTATCTGGCTCACTACTTATTGATCATCCTGTATGTACAGAAATATTTTTGAAAGATGGTGTTTATTATATTATATGAGAATTTTGTTTTTCACACAATAGGCACAATTCTACCATTTCAGAAGATTGGGCCACCTGTACAGTAATTTGATTAATATAACATTATCTTCAGTAGTTGCAATTCTCTAAAGTGCACCCCATATTTCAATTTTAGTTGTTTTAGAAAAATATTACTTAGAAATATAGTGTAACAGAATTACTATATTGCAAAATGCAGTGGACTAAACACAACTCCGTTAGGTTTTGATGATGATATAAAACTTTCTTCAAAATTTTACAAAGAACTAACAAAATTTATACAATTGTAATCCTCTAACATTTAATTTCTTTATTCATTATTGATTCGCTCTAATAATCAAGTATTTTTCTTAAGATACGATTTTGAAATACTGAACAATCAATAGTTTTATTTTGAAACTTTAATTAATTAGTTACTATTTCTTCACACAACCTTCTATTTCACAGGGCATGTTCTTTAAAGATTCCAACACATTAGCATATTACAACATTCCACCTGGAGCTGCAATACAACTTCAAGTCAAGGAACGTGGTGGCCGTAAGAAATAAAGTAATTAAGAGTTCTTATTACGGAAAAGTGTGTTTTCGTTTATATTCATTATTGAAGATATTAAATCAGAGGATAATAAAGTACTGATAGTTCAAATCATAGTTTCATTCAGTTATCCATAAATTGTTTACCGATGAATTTTTTAGAGACTGTTCTAGACGGTCCTAAGATTAAATGTTATTCCTGATAATGTGCGTAGGGCCCCTCTATAAATCATGGTTTAGATTAAACTGTGTAATTCGTCGTAATTATACGTCCTTGTGCTTCTGCGTCGTAAGGAATACGTCTTGCCATCTAAATTTTCCTAAAAATGTCAGGATTAGTGTTAGTGCGCAATATTCCATTATCTTCCATGACTCCTCACTTTATTTCAACTAGTTATATACATTTGTAGACACTAATAATATACTAGTAATATAATTTGCTAGTTTTTAAAAATGGACTTCTTGAAAGAACAAAATTGGGGAAAATACTTTTGGCTATAAGATTTTTTGAAACGCGATATCTTTATTACAAATATATATTGGATGTTTCATCGGGAACTGCATCGATTGATATATGAACATTTTAAAAAGTTGCTAGTACACTAAAGTCGACGTGTAGTATTGGTCTAAAATATTTTTAATAATCTGATACTTCTGGTTATACCGGAAATAGCTGTCAACTTTGTTATTTTAAATGGGACACCGTATATATTAATACATTTTTGAATTTCTAATGGAAATTTACGGTTTGTTTGATAAAACAACTATGTCACTATTCTTAACCATATTTGAAATATTTGGCTTTTTTGAAAATTTTTCACATGGACGAATGCATGTGAATTTTTGTAACTGCGAAACTGTTTAACTTAGAAAATCGAAATATTGCAGATTATTAAAAATAGTTGAGTCCAGTAGCACATGTCGGCTTTAGTGTACGAGCAAGTTTTCAGTATTTTCCAGTGTATAGTCTTTCATATATTGATCGATTCAGTTCTCGGTGAGACAGCGCGTAGATTGCTATACTTTTGCTGAAATTAATCACGTTTCTTTAAAAAAATACTTTGTGTATGATTTGAACGTTTTTTGTTGTGGTGTTCTGCGCTTCAAATGTATCAATTCGTCTTTTTGAATTTTGAATACATAACAAATATTTCATTAGTGTAAAAGAAATGGATTCAGTTACAATGCTGATAAGAGATTATTTCTTTATTATCTACACTTACAAAATTTAGTTTTTTATATGTCAAAATCTCACTAATATACTAGATATGGGATAACTTTTTTTAATTTCTGTTAATCTGGCTCAAATCAGAAAGTTTCGTGGAATGGTAATTAAAGTAGTAAAAATTTTGGGTAATAAAAATATGTTGAATAATCAGTCTCATCAACTTATTACTTTTACAATAACACCGAAAAGCTGGAATATTTTTCAATAAACTAGTAAACACGTCCAATAATGTGTATTTTGAAAATTCCTCTCGTTTATTTTTATCACAACTCCATAACAACAACATAATAAATTACATTTATAAATATTTTATATCTACAATTATAGTCGTCATATCACAATCGTTATTGCCATTTGTGTTTGTAAACTAAATTACTAAAAATACCTGCACAAATCGTGCAAAAAAAAAAAACAAACCAACAAACAACAAAAGAAATACTCAAACATAACATAATCTCACACAAAGAAAAAATATTTTTATTTAATTACAAGTTAGATATGTTTACGTCTTATACTCAAGTCGAGAGGTAGATCTACATCCATGCGAGTCTCTTTTAAATTATATGAATCTGCGTACATCCGCTTCGAGTCCGAAAAGTAAGGATCTATAAAATTATTCCAGGGCCGTATCTCCTTTTCTTGTATATTAATCAAGGCGTTTATACCTAAGCACTTTGATAGATAGCAGCTATGAGTGCAATTGCAGGTGGGAGATTGATTAGATTGATACGGTGGTTCGATTAATTTTGTCGTTTCATAATTGACTTCATCCACTCGTGGTCTTATCTCGTCGTATTCTTTCTTATCTATATCCGGTACTTCCCTCTGATTAGTTAGATTCTCGCTATTTATCCTGTTCACCTGATTATTCTCGTTGACGAAATGCTTGTAAGTTTTGACATGTTTACGTAAGCTACTGGGATCTGTGTATCGCTTAGGACAACCTGGGATCTTGCATTGATAGGGTTTCTCCACCTGATGCGTCCTCGTGTGTTTGAATCTATCACTTGAATTGGAGTAGGCCTTATTGCAACCTGGGACAGGACAGATGTAAGGCTTTTCACCACTGTGTGATCTGGTGTGAATTTTCAGGTTTTCTGCTCGTGAAAATGATTTATTGCATAAGTTGCATTGATGTGGTTTTTCGTTTGTATGGGTTCTGACGTGTACTAGCATTTTATACCTGAAAGTAAACGAAATTGATCATTATCAAAGTCTTTATAATGGCGGTTGTAGTGTATACAAAACTTGAAGTACATTTTGTACTTATTATATTTAAAATTACAGATTTTTTCTGGTCGAGATTTTGCACACTTTCAAAACGTTTTCAATTCCAATATTTTCTTATTCAACATATGAAAGGCAGGTGTTTTAACATTAATCGTATAAATAAAATAATATTGAAGACGGACAACCATATGTTAAGATGAACCCCGGAGTTACAATGAAGGATTAAGGAATAAACAATGAAAGTAGTATAAATAAAATTTTGTGTATATGTTATTTTCACTAATATTGGATTTGCCCACTCACAGATGGTCCCACACATACTTGTAATTTTGAACAAAGATATTGTTTAAATATCAAAA
>LR736942.1:302416-331737 GCA_902654985.2 Oryctes borbonicus | reverse complement strand
ATTAATTAAAATTATTTCTTGGAAGAATAGGAATATCTTTTAAAAAATTTGCTAGAAATTAAAAATAATGACATCTCGTTTATTGTATTAAGTTGTTACAGAAATCCTTCTATCAGTAGATAGAGTTTTTCCAATAAAATTGTTAAATTTTCCTAGAGCCATCTGGTTTGTATAGTTGTTTATTTGGTTAAATTTTCAGTGAAAATGATATGAATTTAATAATTAATATTTGTTAAATGTCTTCCATTTATAAAAATGTTGATTTAAATAATTACTTCTACCATTGTATTAATTTCACAACAAAAAAGCAGATAGTTATTTTTGTAATTTTGATAACTATTCAAAATATTACGCAAGCTTTAAAATTTTCCCTTTTTATTATTCGATGTTATTTGATATGACTGGTCGCAATATTATCTTTATTCCTCGTTCGGGAATACAACTACACGAACGTTTGTGCACTTACCTAGCGTTAAAACCTTTATTATTCCTAGCACATCCTTCCCAGCCGCAGTAGTATAAACCTCCAAGACCGCTGATGGCGTGTACCTTGCTTACATGATCCGATAATTTATCCAACGACTCGAACACTATTCCGCAAGACCTCCAGCAGCATCTTGTCTCGGTTGTTTTCGAGGAAATCGCCGGAGGTTTTCCCTGAATCGGTTCTGGAGAAATATCGACACTTGATATGGAATTATCACTGTCACTCTATAAATAAGTCCAATATATGAGAATTAGTGATTGGTTTTTAAAATTCAATGGATGGTTAAGTAACGAAAACAATGTGGGGACTAACCTGCATGCTGTTTGGCGAATTTGGCATCATAAGTTCCTCGGTCATCTTTGGTTCCAAATCGAATCGCCGGAAGTACGAGTAAGATGTGGTCAGTGAAGGCGAAGCGTAGATATACGGATGATAGTAATGTAGCGGGCTGCCCTCAATCATCCTATGATCGTAACAAATCATCATAACGTCTTTTAGTATATCAATAGTGAATATCGCAACGTTTAAATAACTAATGGCTATGAGTACGTAAACTACCAAACTTAAATAGATATTAAATCGGAGCACACAGATTATTCGCGCTGTATCTGTTTTTGTCGCTCTTGTCGGACTGATAACTGAGTGCGAGATGAGAAGCTTAAGGATTTTACGAATGCTTTTTCGAATTGATAAGGAAACGCTTTGAACCAGTCATCCTCCTCTACCATATCTACTTGTAATTGTTTGCCTTCGTTATATTTAACTCGTAGGGGGCAAAGTAACAATTTCATTTAGATTTCTGAAAGAAGTACTAACCACGCACATGCAGTGATATACAACCAGTAAAATCCGGTTGGAGTTTTTATGGATCATGAAGGTTCTGATAATTCGCGATAGTGGCAAAGTTGTCTGACCCGGTTACCAGTTATAACCAGTTTTTATCTGTTGATGCTTAGCTGAAATTACATCAGTGCTGTGTAGTTTTTTAACGTAATATAGCGTACACAAGTCAATCCGAGAAGCGAGAGATAACGACGACGACGACGGGGTTTATTTGGATTTTTAATTCTTTCAATGCATTGATAATATTTACTATTTATGTACGTGCTTGAAGATAAACATTGCGAACATGTATGTACATATGTGCTTATACGCCGAATACTGGTGTCTCGTCGTCACGCTGACGTTGAGATAAATTTTGGAGTGTCTCAGGGCCGTCTGCCTTGATTACCTACTACCTGTATGATATTGAATCATATCATTGCTGTACGCCTTGTGCAAGTATACGATATAATCTCGCGCAAATAATTAAGAGATATATTTAGATTACTGGACTATGAATAATACAACGATACAATTAAAAAAAATGGTACGTCAAAATTAACACAACAGTAAGAATTGATTACAATTTCAAAATTTATCTTTTTGAATTCCCAATACAATTTTGATGATTCTTTTTTGATAATATGTTGGCAAACTCCTTAACTTACATACATTATTGTATATACCTACAAAGCGCAGCAACGAAGCTAAGCTTTTCTCCTTCAAGCCACATTACCAATAAGCTTGTTCGAATATTTTGAACAGATAGATTTGATGTGAGTATTCGAAGATGAGATAAAGAGTGGATAAAATATAGTTTATGATCAATCGACGATTTGATGGACCAAATCGTCGACAAATTTTATCGCAAGGGTAATCATCAGACACTTACAATGTGTGCTGCTGTTAAAATTTATCGTCAGTTTTACAGTTGTACATATTGAGCGTTAGGGGGATGCGGTTAGATATTTATCTTATGGGATAATAATGTGTATTTTTCACAGAAAATGTCCACTTCGTTGAAGAATTTGTAAAACTATCTCGTATAAATAAGTACTTTAGAAAATAAGTCAAAAAATTACTATTAAAGGCATGAACGCTGTAAAAAATAAATGGAAAAAGTAAAATAAATCGATAAAATAGCAACTTGCTCGTTGATGAGAATTTTAAATTTCCAAATTTAAAATATATTTCTTCATCCATTCCTAAGTAGAGGTACTTCGAAGTTCCGTATATGTATGGTAGGTAGTTCGAGCTTGTTCTCTACGGGCACAAGTATCGTAACACGTTTTCTTTTAGAATCCCGTTCAATCGTAAACGGTAATAAACACAACCACTGCGTTTTAAATATAAATTCAAACCACTTCTGTTACCGGAATATGTCTGCATATTACATTTACTATCACTACTTTTACATATGTAACTATATATACAGAGTACCCACTTAACACTTGGGTGGAAGGTAAGTCTTTTCATGAGCAATTTAGAGAAAAAAATATACATACAATACATAAAATTATGTCCAAGTATACAGATTATTTAGTTTCCGTTACAAACGATATAAGTTTGTCTTTTTAAATTGAACACCTGTGTATGTGTTTTTGAATGCCTATTCGCAATACATGTAAACTTCCTCAAATTTCTCTTGGTTGAGTTTTCGAGATCATTTAAGATATTTGTTGTTTCTCGAAGGGTCGATGTCTTAAACGCTTTGCACGTTAAAACGGCGAATCAAATTTTATTCGATTAAGCACTTCTTGGAGTCTTCTAGAGTGCATCGAAAATTTTTTTATATCAACTGGCATTTACAAAATGGCCATCGAAATCCTTGCCATGTTTGATTGAGTGACTGTTCTCAACTTCTTTTTGCAAACATTTTCCTACGCTTAAAAATGGGTCGTTCTTGAATAAATTAATATGAAGCTACACGGATAAGCTTTTCGTTTAGAGTGCTGATGCGACGAAATATTACAAGTTTTTGTTTTGCTAAAGATATTTATTAAAACTTATGTGGAAACGGTACCTTGGCTACAATTCCAGCTTCTACACGAAGTAGCCATTTCTTTCCCACATACATTGTCTAGCAAGTTAACAAGCACTATAAACAGGGAAGGTTGACAGACTAATGTTAATTATAGTTTAGAATAAAACCAATAGATCTAGTTGAAGCATCCTATAATAATTTTTCTGTATATTTTCTGTAATTGCGAATAAAATAAGAAGATACTCAAAGTTGTTTAAAGTATTTAGCTAAACAGAAATGTTTGTAAAAAAATGTTCTGGATGAATTTCCTAGGCAATGCGTAAGGTGGACAATTGCACAGAGTATTTAAAGTCTATTTAAAAAACCAAACTTGTATCGCGAGCTGCGGAAACTGAACACCTTGTATACTTTAGTATAAATCTATGTCGTATAGAGCTTGTCTCCGAATATTTGCTGTTTGAAAGCATTTCTTCTAATTTGCTCACGAAGGAATTATCTTCCATCGATGCCCTAGGTGGACAGCCCTGTTTTGTTTGAAAAACGGTCTATTATACATGGTATTGAAATAAGAGAATGTTCAATAATGGGATATAAATACTATGAAACTTATTTCCAAGAATGAAGCTGCAAGCGAAAGGACGTCTTGACGCCATAGACGAAACTCGGTAAGAATCGCAATTTATTTGACACGATATTGAGATATCGTCATTGTATTTTTAAGCTCCACATAGGAAAATATGTATTGATATCCCTTCCTTCTGGGTAGTTTGAAATGAAATAATTTATTATTATTAATATGTGATCTTCTCCTATTTTTTTCCCGTATACTTGAATTTTCGATAGTTCAAAGTAACACTGGTTTCATTCAACTCAGAACTATCGAAATTGTGCTAATCTTTGGAGTAAATTTTTAGTGTACTTAATAATAAGTTCATATATTATTTCTATTAACCGTTATTATGTCCATACAGTTGGATTTCTTTTTGTTTTTCTCCTTAGCCAATACTATCCTAACATAGCAGAGAAGTACTGTACTAGTTTTGGAAGTAGGTCGCCCCAATCCATTTCGATAAATCGTTGTATTCTATACATTTTCTGACGAATTCGATGTGAGGGAGTCCTAAGTTTGCAGCGCTCTATGGGGTTTACTACCGTGGCTATAACGACTACTGCTATAGAATTTAAAAATTTTTATATTCGAACATTCGAATTTTAAATTCGGATTTCAAATTCGAATATTCTAAATTAATGCTACCAGACGCATATACTTATATATTCTTTTCCTAGACAGTTAAAAGGTTATATGTTTAATAACTCATTTTAGGCAAGAAGGTAAGTGATGCGATTGCTATGGTAAAACTGTATGTATCAGATGTGGCCCGACGTTACATTATTGACAAACGATATTAGAACATTCAGTCTGAATGTATTTAGGGGATTAATTAAATAAATGGGCTTCAAATCTCCTTAAGAAAGTGCTCTTGCAGATTTGGAGCAATTACAAACCTCGCCTTGGCCTCAGCTAATGCGGTCTGCACGACAGCACATTCTTACCCAAGTTTCAAATATACTATTTTATCTCTGAACATACGCATTGTTGCGCTTTTCTTTAGCTGAACATAGGGATGAAAGACATTTTCGTACCAAAAATAAACAAGTTTGTGAAAATTTGCCACAAAATGTAATTCTTGTGTACTGTTAACATATTACAACACACCTCCAAATTTGAAAGATTGAACGCTTATTTATTTTACTTTGTCATAATACTTGGGTCAGCCTTACACAGAAAAAAGGATTGTTTAAATGAAAGAAATATATTTTCTTTTGCGTTATTTCATTAAGTGAAAGCAATATTTCTTTGATATAGGTAAATATGGAGATATTATTCGTTTCAAAATAAAACAGTTGTTTTTTTAATATTTCTTTGTGTCAAAGAATAGATAAGTTTGACATCAGGTGCCAAAAAATGGTTTCTTCAAATCAAGGAAATGTGACTCTGTGGGTGATATAAGTAGAGAGGCAACAGCGATGAGGGTAAAGATACACTCGCAACTGAGTTGATCACGCCGGGTAGGCAGAAACATGTCCGCTGGTTAGTGTTCTCGCCTCACATTGCTTTTGCTGTGAGGGATTCCACCAATACCATGAGCAGCTGTATTAGCAGAATGTTTTTGGTTATGTATTTAGGTAATCAGTTCTAACTTGTAGTCGCTATCACAATCAAACTATTATGACTATTTCTTTGGTTAAGAATGTAATGTTTTCTTCATTTAAACAGTTAATTTCTTAAAGTGAAATAATTAGATTTGTTGTTTTAATGCTTCCATTGCTATCAATTTTTTTGGTTCAAATATATCAATTTTGTTATTTCAAATACCAAGTTTTGTTGATTTTAGTGCCTAATGCATTTTTCAATCAGAGATAATATCAAAAAAAGATATCTTTGCTAGAAAGCAATATTTCTTTATGTACTCGTATTGTAACACATTATTTATCTTCCTCAATACAGGCTTCCTTGAATTAACAAATACTTTTTCTCAGTGTATGTTCAGTTTAAAACAAAAGACGCATCAAAGTATTGAATGCCTATGTTTAGCGAAGGGAATTACATAGTCATGTATAATTCATGCAGAATGAAAGAAAATGCATAAATGCTCTCTAGTACTTATACACAGGATGTGGCGCTTAAACCGTCGGTTAGCCGAATACTGGAAATCATTACTAGCTAAAAGCTGAAAATTTGTTTTCGAAGATTTTAAATACTGACTTCTCAAATAAAAATATTGGCAACTCTGAATTATTTCTTATTATACCATTATTCTATATGAATTCTATTAAGATTTCCCTATACCTATCTAACCGTTTTTGAGAAAACCGGATTTTAATGAATTTTGAGGTTTTATTGCACTGCTGCGTGCTGCGTGAACTGCATGGAAAGTTAATAACTAAGAAGATGTTTAAGTTACGAGGTTGAAATCCGGTTATGTAGTTAGTACATTGTGTTGATATACAAAATTGAAAAATTGTTGATTAATGACACAGAGCGGTACAAAAAGTTATTGACTTATATTAACCAACAAGACGCAATAACTCACATATTTTAAATGGAATATCATGTACCTTATCAGCGCATATGATTTGTCTGACTATTTTCTATAAGAGTTAATTCATACTGCCTATATTTATCTACTAGTTTATGAGTTATTTGAATTCCTTCGTGTTAGGAATATATTCGGATCGAAAATTTAGCAACGAAAGGAAATAACGACCAACCTAAGTAAATAAACTGAAAATAAACAATATGTTCAACAGTTTTACCCCTCGCTTCTAATTTATAAGTTCTTTTTATTATATTTATTTATAAGTTAAATATCCAAATTATCCATTGTTACATTCTTTTGTTGAAAAATATGAAATCATTCCACAGGCTTCTTAAGAAAATTACCGAAAAGATAAAAATAATAACAAACTCTAACGAAAACAAAATTATATTTCGCTAAGTAGATAAACACTTAATTTTAAATAAATAAGCAACAATTAACAATCAATTTTGTTGTCTTTAATTTTTGAAATATTCAATTAAACGCTACGATGTTCAATGAAAAAGTAATTGCAATTTAAAAAGAATCCATCTGGAAAAGTGGAGTAAGATTAATAACCTGACGCAAATGCATTATGTAGCTTAGCTTTATTGGGAAAGGCGGCCAAAATTACTTAATAAATATTTAGAAAAGAGATTTCAATTTATCCGTATAATTTCCCAGTACATTTTAGGTTACAGATGGGGGATGTACATATATAGCCGCAACTAAGAATCCAGTGGAATTACAAACATTACAAAAGTAATGTACGGCAGTATCTATAACGCTATAGGGAATGTTGATTTTAAATGCTAGTAATACTTCACTCCCTATTAACAAACGTACATTTTCGATCAGGTCTGATTAGGTCCAATACAATATTAAAAAAAAATCAAAATCACTAAAGGAATCATCAACCCAACTTTTTGATGCAAAATAATTCACAATTCGAGACACATGTATGTATGTGGTTTAGAACGGAGACTACCTCTGTTTTGGTAATAAAGTTTCATTATATTTGGGGCACTGTCAGTTTTCCAACATGTATATAGAATTTACACGGTAAGTATAGTACAACAAATATTTTACAAATTCAGGATTTACTAATGTAATATTTTACGAAAAGAGAACATGAAAAAGAAATTGTTTTCATGCAATTTATTTTTTAATAATAAAAAAAAGCCGCTACCACCAAAAAATTTGACACGTAGGGAATGTTTATAATATTATTTAACGGGAATTGTTACTATACTGATATTTCGTAGGTATATAAAAATAAAAAACAAATGAACTCGCATATATTAAAAAAAAACACTGACTCCATTGTTATTATTAATAAATCTAAATGGAAAATTGAGAAATCTTCAAATCATACTTAAAAACAATTCTAAGTAATATTTAATTGAGAAGTTAAGTGAATCACTAAATTTAATATCGATCAATTGATTGCAGTTTTATAGACACATTATCTACGCTTATTTTGTGTTTGCGTATAAAAAATGCTTTCGCTCAGAATACATTTTTGTGTGACAAATCCTTGAATAAAATATTTCCATAAAATGGAAGGAACATTCTACATAATTATATAAAAATACTTGCTGTTATTTTTCTCACGAATACGAGTATAAAGTAATTTATTAGAAATTTTCGTATATAATTAGATTTTAAAAATTTTCTCTGAAATGCATAGGGGAGCCTACCTAATCATATATTTAACGCATTAATATTTGATTAACTGATGACCTGAGACGTATGCATGGAGCCATATTGAATATTTCAGATGGTAGCAATACGTTCATGAACTATTAAATATAAGTTACCCACTCTAGCAAATTTATATTCTTTGTTAATGAGTAAAAGATGCAACATTAAAATGAGAAGATTGTCGAAAGGTAACTCAGTTTATTATTTTACATTTTGAGAAATATTGATTTTATTAATTTGGGACTATACTTTTTAACGCAGAATTTTTGAGAGATGTGAATAAGGATGCTGTAAAGCGATGTATTATCCCACCAAAGTGCTTGCTTGAAGTATTACTCGTATGGCCGGGAACAGATAGTAAATGCACTATAATAGCGGATTGGATCATTTTCATGAACGTTTTCCTGGCTGAAATATTCCATGTTGCTTATGCAGTAGTTCATAGGGGAGATATTGTTACGGCATTGTTGATTTCTGCTACTGTAACCACAACGATGGAAGTAAGTTATTTTGTTTCAAATTCACTTATTCATATTTTTTTATATTTTAAAAATTGCGAGATCTGGTTAGTTGAACGATACTCTTTGTAATACCTGGCAACATTTTCGGCCTTTAACATTCATGACTACCGAAGCTTCGAAGAAATTAACCGTTAGTGTTCTGTAAATTGCTTTAACAATTGGGGGTTAGTAATCATTTGCATCACCTTGTGACTTTATCTTGTCGAAAATAATCTGATATTAAAGTAGGTGTTTCCGTTTCGATAGAACCAAACGTAGAAGGTGATCAGTAACAGGCAATATTTTATCGACTGGTATCTCTTAATCATTGTCAATATTTTCGATAATCTAGTTGTCGCAATTATGGCAACTTGTGCAATTTATTGCGTTACAAAATATTTTTAAAAATATTTTGTCGCCAAATTCTAGGTATCATAGAATGAATTATTTGGCAAATTTCGAATAGGGAAACCGTTCCTAAATGCCTGGCTCAACAAAGAACTTACTATTCTTAAAGTAGAAAGTATTTAACCACAAAATATTATTTTGTTACACTATTGGAAAGTATACTTAGCATTCCAATGTTTCAATTTTTAACTACTTTAATTTAATTTAATTTAACTACTTCGGCCATGTTCTCATGTATTTATATATTGAGTTTTGTTCAAAAATTACCGACAAACTTTTACGAATGATAAAGAACATTGGAGAGTTAATCTTAAGCTCCTTGTGTAGTGATGGTGAATTGTCTTAATAACCAGACAAGAGGTAGTACTCCAAAAGTTACAGAAATTAGAATCACACGCATGACTATCAAACGTCGCTACGTGGAGTGGGATGCACATCCTTTGTGAGTCAGTATGTCAAGGGACGTTATTGTAAGTGAAAACGTTCTTTGTTTGTAAAAAATTGTTGATTGTTGTGTCTTATGATTTCTGCAATTTTTCAATACCCAATTTGAGGGACCAGCGCATCTGTATCACGTTCTATTTTAAACATTGCAGAAATACATAAAATGGCAAAGGAAGCATTGGAGAACAATGCTTTGGGTCAAGTACCGACTTATAACATTTTAAACGTTTCAAAAATGGCCAAACATCAACTGATGAGGATGAATGTTCTGGAACCCCATCAACTGGTATAACGCCAGAACTGTTCAGAATGTAGTTGTGAATAATCATAGGCAGACATTTGCAACATTGTGGAATTGTGTTACGGTACCTCAGTTGGTTTTGTCGAAAGAACTGAATATGTTGAAGATAGCGGCAAAGTTCGTGCCACGACTGCTAAATG
Source organism: Oryctes borbonicus (assembly GCA_902654985.2). NCBI lineage: Eukaryota > Metazoa > Arthropoda > Insecta > Coleoptera > Scarabaeidae > Oryctes > Oryctes borbonicus. The sequence continues at coordinate 321,867 of LR736942.1, read as the reverse complement.
ACAAACAGACACAACGGAATATCATGTCCTTATTGATTTATTTTGGGAGTAATGGAATTAATCGCAAAGAATTGTCCCCTGCAAGACGAACCCTGTGAGACGATTATCGCAGGGTTCTACTGTAACATCGCCTGGCGGATAAATGAGGATGTGAGAAAGAAACGGTCAGATAGATGGCGCAGAAACGACTAGGTTTTTCATAATAATATAACAAGGACACATACTGTATTTATCGTACAGAAGTTTTTTGGCGAGAAACAACATTCAACAAGACTTGACACGACAGAGGAGATTGAAACTGAATTGCGAAAAATGCTGAATACACTAACAAAATAAGACTACCAGAATAGGTCATCTACGGTAGCAAATATCGTACGTCATTACTTAAGACGCTTTGACATCACGACAAAGTTGCCAATTTTCTGTTTGTCAGAATGGAAAAAAACTATAAATAATAATAATAATAATAATAATAATAAACTAATTAAAAAAAGTTATGTTATTTTAATTATTTGCTCGAAATTGTAGTAGTAATGACGTACCTCGTCTGCAATCGTAAATGACCTCTATATTGTTCAATTTTACTTTTGGGTAGCACTCCGGAAGAACGGTTCTAGCTTAAATCTCTAAAGTAATTCATCTTTGTAAGTTTGTCCATGAATTTTTAGATGGACCTTGAAATCTATTTTACACGTAGAAGATGTCCCAGCAAGGGGAACATAGGGATTTTAATTTTACGTTATTTGCGAAGGCTGTTACCTTATTTGACATACGTCATCTAGAAAGCTGTAAGTTTTATGATGCAGCGTTTCCCCTTCGAAGAACGCATAGCAAAATTTGGTTCTGTTCTTGATATCAAGTGACCATTACGAGTACGTAATGTTCGTTTAGCTAAGAATATCGTTAGGGGAAATGGAAGCGTTACCGAAAATCCAATAATCTCAGTTCGACATCGATCACAAAATCGTCCTTATAATGAATTATGACAAAAGACCTCCGTTTACATGCATACAAGATCTTATTGAGCTAGGTACTGAAGCCTATGGACCATCAAAACTGTCATGTGTTTGTCGATTGGACTTTACACCAGACTGCTGTTGATAACGAATTTTGTAAATGAACCATATGCAGCGACGAAGCCTATACATAGGTGGTAACGTTAGTAAACAAAACTGTCGCTTTGGGGACTTGAGAATCTTCGAGAGATTCTGGAGGAACCACTGTGTAACTGTTCGGTGTAGATGGGACGTTAGGAAAACAGTAACTGTTAATTGTGGTTTCTGTGGCCTCTTCTGGAAGATATTGACTGCGTTAACCCCCTCTTCCAACAAGATAGCGTTATTTGTCACACTGCCAGAGAAACTGTCAATTTATTGCACAAAAAATTTCCTGGTTGCGTAATTTCCCAAAGTGGTGACATTGGTTGGCCTTGAAAAATGTTTATTTTAAACCGATTTAACGCCATTGGACTTTTTTGTTTGAGGTTCTTTCAAGGATCAAGTCTACGCAAATAATCCACAGACTGTGATTTAAAAAATATATTTTTTAAATAATGTTATCGTTGGGGAAATTAGCTTGAATATGTGCAACAAAGTAATTACAACTTTTGAAAAAAAATTACCATATTCAGAAGGATCGCGGTGAATATTTATCGGAAATTGGATTTCGCACACAATTTTAAGGTTTTTACTTTGTATTGATGTTAAGAAACTGTTGATTAAGTATTTAGTCATTTAGTCGAGAAATATGGAAGTTAACTTTGTATAGAATGGATGCTAGTTGCAGTTCTCAATACAACAATACATTATCAATTGTTATCAATGCATATGCATATGTAGCTCTCTTAAATATAGTTAAATGCAACAGCTTTGAAAAATCATTTTATTTTGGGAATCTGGACAGATGCAAACTTATTTTGAACATTGATGTTTTTTCTTTAACATTAGCTATGCAAATTAGTTTTGATATTCTTATGAATTACATAAATACCTACAAATACCCAGTCAAAAATGTTATGCAGGCTGTTGCGAAAATACAGTCCAAACATGAACAAGCTGCTGGGTTTAGACGTAAGAAGTAAAGTATATTCTATCTATTTGAAGTTGATGGCCCGGTGTGGGTTCATAGCAATTGAGAAGTAAATAAATAAAAAGGACTAGTTCTCACAAATATATTTGATTTAAGTAAGAGAACCGCTTACTTAAATTAAATCTATTTTATTAAAGTTTCTACTGATCGAGTACGAGAAAAGTTTTTTATGTTACCCATGTCTTACCTACTACTACCTATGCAAACAATATCCTATCGCGACAGTTTTCCTATGTCAAGCTTCTGTGACATTTTATAGTGTCATCTCCAAATTTGGTTCCAATTGCTTAATAATTGTCATTCATATATCAGTTTAAAGAAGCGAAAATGATTTGAATCTTGACCACAAACGTCATAAAAATGCTATCGAACGAAGGTAGTAATCTCAAGAATATTCATGAGAGAATGGTATAGCTAAAAAAAAGTCCGTCCTATTTCTAAGTCAAATATTGGTGCAAGCAGCTCAAATGTGTCAGGAAATCTATTCATAATGACCCAAAGTTTGGAAGACTTCTGGAAGCATGAATTGAAGAAATCATCAACAATGTTGACTGGTGTTGACCGACCGCTGCGTAAAAGTTTCAGTTATTGCCAGAGAAATAGAAATATTAAAAACGAATATTTTAAAAGTTGAAGATTTGGGAATTAATAAAGTGTTGGCGCGACGGATTTTCAGGCTGCTAAGTTTCAGTATGCCAAAAGGGAGTACAATAACGAGGAATGTTTACAAAGGCACACTTAGGAACTTGTAAGCGACTATACGCAAAAAAGACCTCACAATTATGATCAGAAAACTCTACTTCTGCACGACAACTCCAAGGTGCATAAAGCTCAAACTGTTTAATCAGATGTTCAATTAATGAGAGCGTCGCTTGTTAATGATGACTTGAGAAAAGTCTTGGAATATCTTAAATTACCAAGAATTTTTATTTCGAAGGCATAGCGTCATTAGAAAAATATTGAAATTAGTGCGTTAGTGTTAATGGTTCTTACGTTCAAAAATAACATTTTATTTGTTCTTTAACTAAGCTAGGTAGATTTTGGACTGGATTTCTAGAACACGCATAGTAAAATCTTAATTTTTATTGATAATTGTAAATAGCTATTTATGTAATTCAAAAGAACTTCGAACCAGATTTGCATAGACCCATAGACAATTCCATTCCACAGATTTTGATGTTTATTAATTGAAATGGACATCTGTAAAAATTTTGAGAAAAAAAATAATTTGTCAAAGTTAGCACATCCTAGAGCCATGATATGTTATATCGTTTAATTTGGATTTAGAGGGATCAAGCAAACCATAATATACAGGATATCCTAGTTGAAACAAGAAAATTGATATCCATTTCCGATGTAGTCAATTGCAATTGAAAACATATTTGGGGAATAGATCTTTAATTATACTGTTCAAAATGTAGAAAAGGTACTTTAATTACTTGTAGTGATCATAATAATATAAATACTACTTACTGCTTACGCAACGAGCGTAATCTTACGTTGGGTCAGCCTATACGTTGCGTGAATTTTCAAAATAAATTTCAGTAACTTGCACGTGTATTCAATACAATTGTGTATTTAATAAAATTGAAAAGGTATATCGGAATTTTTATAATACCGTGTAGATAATTGATTTTGCAGTTTTTCGAATTTCCATTTATATTTCTAGAAAATAGAATTTGACTTAAATCCTCATTTATTAGTTATTTTTCCTGGTTAGTTAACCATTGTATTCATTTTATCAGACGCTACAAATCCCTTCTAAAAATAAAAATTAGAATCAACCTTACCTTGTCAGGAGTTCTTTAATGTTTAAAGAACATTTGATTTTTTTCTTTTAAACGTATGATGTACGAGGCTATATATTTAACATAAATACTTAATTTACCTGGGGAGAGGGCGGGGATCTTTAACAGGAACATATAATATTACTGGGTATATAATGTTACCAATTATTTAAAAAAAGGTATTAATTGAAAATGTTCCATAAAGGAAATATCAAGTTACGAAGGCTATCTAGAGGTACTTTCCTTATACAATACTTAAAAGGAGTTTTTATTTCTTACTCTTTTCATAGAATTTTCAAGAGATATCAATAAAGATGCTGTCAAGAGATGTGTCCTCCCAGCCAAGTGGCTGCTTGAACTGTTGATAATATGGCCAGGAACGATTAGCAAGTATATTAGAGTAGTAGATTGGATAATTTTTATTAATGTAATGGTAGCTGAGATATTTCATTTTGCTTATGTGCTACTCCATAAGGATAATATCGTTAAAGCTTTGCTAGTTTCGGCCACAGTGACTACGACGATGGAGTTAAGTGTTTAAATAGTTTGAAAGATATAAACTGCAGGTTCTGTAGACTGAAGAGGAGTTTCAAAAAATTCTAGCCACCTAATATTCATATTAATTAAGAAAATATATGCCAACATAATAATTAATAGTGCAACCTTTTAACCAATATTCCTATTTTCTTATCTTTTTTTTTGAATCGTTTCGTGGGTCATTGTTGTTTACTCTATATTCCGCACATACAATATTTTAAACAGGTTTAAAACTTAATTTAGGCTGGTACCTACCATATATATTGTTAACATCAACGCGAACCCATAATTTTTTTGTCCAACCAGCACTTATATAAGTATTTTTATGTCTCTGTAATACACGAATCTTTAGCGTTCAGTGCTTTTGGAGTTAGTAATTATTAACCCATTATCTTTTAAAATTTTTGAATAACAGTGTGAATAACTACACAGAGGTGCGCCAAATATCAGGTGCGGCAACTATCTGTGTGCGGTGAACTATTCATTTAATGGAAAAGAGTTTGGTAGTAAAAGCTGTTTAGAATCAAATAATCTATGACAAAAAAAAAATTTCGAAATATACAGGGTGTTTAGCTTCTCCAGTATGTTGTTTAAGTTTGCTATTTTAATAGATTGCCCTGTATATTATTACATTTTTGGATTCTTTGATAAAAAATAGTTTTTTAACACGAATTTTTTACTGTCGCTGTGACGATAGTTCAAGATCATTAATCAATATCAAACATTTTTATTTTATCATACAGGGTACTCGGGAAGGTAGTATTAATTCGACCACCTCAAACAGTTAATACTCGTTCTTTTTAAATAGAACACCTTGTATATCTTTACCCGTTTCGATGCATGTTTAAAATCTCTTTGATTACTATTGTACACTTCCTACACCTAAAGTTCATACTTTTTATGTTATAGTGTGTTTAGTGTAGAATAAGTAATTTTCAAATAAATGTGGTAGGCCATAATGATTAACAAAAATATAAATATAAATCTAATTTCAGATTAAATCTTATTTCATTCACCATATTGACCACAAATAATTATTTTTGTTGGTGTTTTAGGTTAACTATCTTATCAATTCATCTCATCAATCTCAACAATTTGTACTTCCTACATTTTTCCATTAAGTGAATAGATTACAACTTATCTATTCACTAAATGGAAAAATGTTGGAAGTACAAATTGTTTAGAATCAAGTGGTCTATGACGAAAACTGATTTTGAAGTATACAAGGTGTTTATTTTCTCTGGTATGTTTAAAAATGCATTGAATAGGGTAAAACTATACAAATTTATTTAAAACAGCTAATCTAATAACATACCAGAGAAAATAAACACCTTGTATACTTCAAAATCATTTTTCGTCATAGACCACTTGATTCTAAACAATTTGTACTTCCTACATTTTTCCATAAAGTCAATAGATAAGTTGTAATTCATCGCATTCAGATAGTTGCCGCGTCCGGTAAAATCAACCTAAATTAAAAACAAATAGTAATTTGCTTAACTTTTCAATGTAAATTTCCAGGGCTTGGTTAGAATTTATGTAATTATCCGCAAGAAAGATGTTTTGAACGACGTTCTATGTAAAATTTGGAAAGACTTCTGGCCTTTAGCATCGATGAATGCCGAAACATTAGAAAACCTACGAATTAAGTGTTATGCAATGATCGCTTTAACATTTGGGTGTTTTGGACCAGCCATATTTTGCAACTCCATCATTTCTTTGTGGCCCTATCTTATGGAAAACGATCTAATTCTAAAATCGTCACTTCCGTTTAATTGGAATCAGACCTACGTTTATGAAGCAGTATATACCTGGCAGTACTTTCTGGAGTGGTATATCCTCTTGATTGTCAATGTTTTCGATAATTTCGTTGTATCAATTATGGCAATTTGCGTAGTTCAATTCGTTATATTGCAAAATATTTTTGAAGGCATTTTAAGTGATCGTTCTAGATTTCATAGAAAGATTTTATTTGGAGAAGAAATATCGAACAGAGAAATTGTTAGGAGGTGTTTAGACCAACAGAAGATGCTGTTTCAGTATTGTATTCTCGGTATGAGATTTTACTTATTTACTTTTCAAGAATTATTTTTAGGGTTTGCGAAGCAGTGGTCAACATACTCAGTACACCTATGCTTGTCCAATTCTTTAATAGCACTGCGGCAATTTGTGCGTCTTGCATTGTATTGGTAAGTACTTTTTTACCATTACATTTTCGTAAGTGTGTATATTCATCTGACGGACTGTTGAAACGCTATATATTCTTACAGAAAGTTGAACCTGGCGAATTTTCCAAAATGCTAACCTACGCAATCGCTCATATGTTTCAATTATTTAGCTATTGCTTTGTTGGACACGAATTATCCATTCAGGTGTGGTATAGTCAAAATGCAAGCATGGAAAGTGTATACATACTTATATTACTCGCACTTTTTTAGAGTGGTAACGTGGCTATTGCTATATATAGTTGCAAGTGGGAGGATTCTGACGATGTGCAGTTAAAAAAGGCCGTAATTTTAATGATGCAGAGGAGTCAAAGGTTGCAAACTTTCACCGTCGCAAATATTACGAATTTAGACCTCCTTAGTTATGTGAAGGTATTATCGCGGGAAGGGTTATCAATTAGGTTAAAAAAATGTCATTTGTATTTTTAGGTTTTGCGATTATCATTTTCGTTTTATACGTTATTCAATAATTTACTATTCAATGAAGGCATAAACGAAGTTTAATGAAATAATTACTTTTAGGGTTAGGAATAATGGCTGTAATATCCACATTAAAATGTGTGTATAGCTCTACAAACATTAGTTGCTGAATTAATAAATATATTCTAGCACTGCAATACAGCGAAGCATTTTTGATTTTGTATGTTCTCCTTATTGTAAAAGTTCTCTTGTATTCAAGGAATTTATAAAAAAAGCTTGTGTTATATGATATTTGAAAATTATAGACGTTACGATTGTTATAAATATTCATAGATTTATATTATAATGATTATTGGTAGTGTGTTGAACTTTCTGAATAACTTTATAAAAAAAATGTCGGGGTAGAGCAATAAATTGTTCGGAATTTTTATCTCGGTAATTTTACCTGATAAATTGTTCTCACAGCTTCTTGGCTCCTCCATCACCAAGCTTTTTGCGTGTAGCAAATGAAACTTATTTTTAAAAGAAAATATAAAACTTTACTGCGAGCGATGTTTCGAAGTTCTGGGAATTGTGCTCTAATTAAATTACACAGAACATATAGGCAATGCTATTGGTGACAAACAAATGTTGACATGTTTATGCAGCTATCCAGCGCAATATAGTCTAAGCCAGGTGTTCGACTGATATAGATGCGTTTCACTGTTTCTGTAACCATGGAAGTCGCGGTTAAATTTCAAAGAGCAGTAATTTTAATTTAATAATAATAATTAATTATTCAATGTTTGAAGGGGGTGTTTGGTGAGTCCGCAGAATCTAAAAATAATGTATGTCGGTGGGGTATTGATCCTCGCAGTGGTCGCCCGAGTGCGTCGGTAAGCGAAAGAAACATTACTGCCGTGGAGGACTTACTCAAAGAGGACAGGCGAATGTCAAATTAGTGTACGCCTAGTATTAGGTCACGACAAGTTCATGACATCTTACATGATTGGGCATAAGCAAGGTTTCAACCCGCTAGACTGTTGGGACCGAAACAGAAGCTCAATAGGTTTGCCATTTAAAGAATTTGGGTTTCCGGGTTTAAACCGCGTCGTAATTGCATGATAATGCCGACGTTTCGCTCTCAATTGTATGGAGCGTCTTCTAGGCTATATATATATAGTGTCGCAATATATATATAAAGTGTATGGCCCAAATGAAGATGCCAGTGCGCACAAGGATATACATAAATATACAAGAGAAATGATAAATCAATCAAAATTGATCATTGCAGAAGGGAAAAACATAAGAAATGTCCAGAACAAAAAGCAAAACACAAAGGAAGTAATAAAAAGTTTAAAATTAAGACAACCTGAAGCAGCTAATGAGTATAAAGAAAAAATAGAAAAAGAGAAGTTACAGATACCAACCTGGAAATACTTTGGGAAAATATCAAAACTACAAGCAAACTAACAAACAAACTACAGCAAAACAAAGGTCGTGGCAAGAATTCGGGGAAAAAATGGAAAGCGATAGTCACAGCAATCAGAAGTTGTTTTATAAAGTTCTGAAATCTCACACAACCAACAAGAAGTACAGCAATAAGTATATTACGTCCAAGGAAGGAAAAATGCTGGAGGAAGACAAAGAGACTACGGCAAGATGGAAAGAATATTTTCAGATTATCCTAATGCAAATTAAACAACGCAAGTGCAAGAAGAGGAAAAACAGACATATATCGAAAGGGAAAAAGAACAAGAACCGGAAATAAAGATAGAGGAAGTAAAGGAAACAATATTAAAACTAAAGATGGGAAAAGCGGTAGGCCATGGCAATATAACACCAGAAATGATTAAAAACATGGGAGAAAGAAACATTGAATTGATAACAAAGCTTTTTAATAGAATATGGTCATAAGAGAGAATCCCAGAAGAATGGGGAATATGTATACTACTACCCATTTTCAAGAAAGGCAACCACCGTGAATGTGAGAATTATTGAGGAATATCAATAATGAGTATAATGGTTAAAATGTTCGAAAGAATATTGGATGAAAGGTTAAAACGACAAATAGAGACGCAACTTGAAGATTCACAAAGCGGTTTCAGGAAAGGAAGAGGAGTCCAAGACCATATATTCACAATAAAACAAATAATGGAAAAAAGAGAATATAACAACACATACATGGCGTTTATAGATCTAGAAAAGGCGTTGGATAGTATATCAAGGAAAGAGATATGGGATAGTTTAGGAATAAGAGGAGTGAGTAGTAAGCTGAGGAACAACATAGAAAGTATGTACAAGGATACAAAAAATTATGTACGAACGAGAAACTCCCATATATTTCAAACCAAAGACGGCCTAAGACAAGGCGGAGTTTAGAGTCCTACGTTTTTTAACTTAATAATGGATGATGTATTACAGGAAATAAAGGAGAAAGTAAGGAAACTACCAGTAGGGTTTAAAAATATGGAAAGAATATCAACAAGTGAATGTATCTTCGCGGATGATTTAGTGATATTTGCAAAAAGTGAGATTGATCGCCAACATAATCTAGAATTATGGAATAAAGCTCTGCAAAACAAAAATTTAAAAATCAACATGGAAAAAACCAAATGTGGCAAACACGATCGCAAAAGAAGAGGATAAGAGGGAGACCAAGAAAGAAGTGGGACGACGTGGTGGCGAAATGTTTGGAGGGGAGGGGAGTGAAATGGGGCAGTGGAACTGGACAAGATTTGTGTATCAGTGAAGAGCAGTGAAGCAGCCAGTTTATCAAGTTGCGCTGAAAGTTGATTATGAATGAGAGATTGTAATTTGATACATACAAAAGCTTTTCTCAAGTGAAAAATACTTGCGGTAGTGTTATAAACTAGATGGCACTTGCACTGCATACGGAAACCCCATTGCGAGTTATACTCATAGGTAGAGAGAAAAATTAATTTTGAGAATGAATTGATTGAATATTAGCAGAAAAATAAAATTGCGTAGTATATACGTATATGTGCTCTACATGTTCTCAAAGTTTTATTGTTTTTTGAATTTTCGAATTCAGGAACATCCCTTGTTAGGATAAATTGTTCTTATTTTAAAACTATACGGGTTGCTGTTCCAAAGCTTTTCTATGTGAAGGTAAAGACATTTCATGTTCAACTAGATCAAATGTAACTAAAGATTGCACATCTTTGAATCGTGTTATTGAAAATGAAAATTCTTAATCGAAGGATTTTTTATACTTTCTCAGAAATAGTTTGTAGTGCAGGTGCTTTAAACTATTGCATGTGTTCGTAAATAAACATCATGTCAACGAACTCTATCATAACATATACTGTTCTATATACATACATATATTACACATATTTATTTGTGTATATAAGTATGCATACAGATGTATTACGCTTTAATGGGTACATTGTTTAGCGAAAGATTCTCTCCCAATGTAACATGCAAGGTCCAATTCCAGATAGAACATTTTTCGTTATTCAGATACTGCATAAATCTGGTTTGCTTCAAAGTTCGTAGCATGTTGGCTCGGTTTGATTGTTATTTTCGTGAAGGATTATTTATCATCGGCCCGACGTTAGTTTATCATTTATTAATCCGTTCGTAATGTTATCTCATACTTAATTTTGCTGAGAATTTGTTTTTAATTATGTAGATGATTCAAGGATCAAAATGTAATTGTTCTGTTATATATTTCGCATAAGTACTATACCGGGTGTTGACAGTTAGGTGCGAATGTGGGAATTTAAGACGGAATTTAGTTCTATGCGATTTCTTGCTTCCATATTTATTTTACGACAAAAACTGTACAGTATGAAGTTGTTTAGAATTAAATGTTGCATACAAAGCTATTTCTACACTTTTTATTAAGCTTTTTGTTTCTTCAGAACTTTAAAACGTTCAAAACAAATTTAATTTTTTATTAAATAGTAGCAAAAGCCATGATTTTTTTCCGCTTCTCATAATTTATTTGTAAACATCAACCTACGTAACTTATTAGTTGAAATCAAATATTCACTAATGTTAAGAGGACATTTATTTTTCATAGTGTAATAATTACAGAAGAGGAAGAGATTTCTTTTCCGTAAAACGTGAAGACAAACTACTATACGGGAAGGCAAACTGTACGGGATATAATAATAATAATAGTCTTTATTGCGGCATTTAATTTCCAATACAAAAAAATAATTATGAATTTAGATATGTCAACATAAGATTACAAATGGAAATTAGCACATGTTTATGAATTTAAATTTTGACATTGAATGTTGCAGTCTGTAGGCGAGCTCCAGCAAGCTGCTTTAGCTAACCTACTTTATATATAAAACGAAAAGGACAACGGATACTTAATCACAAAATTCTACAAATTCTTAGTCTAAACTGTATATGCGTATGGAATAGTTACAGTAATTTATAAGTATGTGTAAATATGTATGTGTAGTAATTTGTTTCAGATGTTTCACTTAATATTAACAAGACAACACATCGAATAATGTAGCATAATTTATAGTCAGATACTGAATTCGGGATCAACCTACATAAGGTTATACTTAAATAATTAGAATGATTATGTGTGTAAGTAATTACAGATATTGAAAACATACGGTAGTGGAATACTCGAGCAAATCGAAATCACCACACCACAACAAGGCGTAATCATTGGAACATATAGAACATATATATCATACGTAAACGCTTTTGGAATGCTTTTATATTTAGGGATTTAATTTCATTGTCAAGACGGTTATACCCATTATAGACATTAAAAGAAAATGACCGTTTAAACAGAGATAATTTAAATGTAGGAGGTGATAGAAAATTTCTGAACCTTGTAGAAATGTTGTGTACATCCGTCCTAAAGCGAATTTTACAATATGGTTAACATCTGAATCTCACGCCTATTCTCTATGGTCAATCAACATAGATCCTTCAATCTGTGAGACTTATGGTCAAATTTTCTGATACCAAATGTGTACCTAATACATGAATTCTGTACACGCTTAATCCTCATTGCAGATGTGCAAAAAGAAAACTGTAACAAAATAAAAGCCTCACAGTATGTCTGTTTAATTTCCGGAAGTAACACTTCATTTTCTTAAACGGATTGCCTAAAATATTTGAATTCGGCAATTAAATTTGATGTACAATCGATGTATTTCCATATGTTTAACAATTCGCACTTTAAAGCTAATTCGATTTTTATGAATATTTCACTAAAATCAGCTATAAAAATGGGCTATTGAACAGTGTTTCCATTTTTGTTCAAATATTATACAGGATGTCAGTATTTAGATCAAATATTACTTCAATTATTAATATTCAACAATAGATCAGGTACACAGAATTACGAATCACATTGAAAAGTCCTTAGAGGAAAAGAAAGTCTCCTCTACAATATTCCTAGATGTAGCCCAGGCCTTCGATAAAGTCTCACACGAAGGCTTGTTTCATAAGCTGAACAAAACCTTGCCACGCCAACAACTCTCAATTGTTAAAATCCTACCTTTCAGGAAGATATTTTAGAATAAAGCAGGAGGAGGCCTATTCTAATTTATGGGAAATTCAGGCTGGAGTGCCGCAAGGTAGCGTACTCGGACCAGTACTCTACCTGCTATACACTAAAGGCATTCCTAATCTTGAACAGAACATCACTGCAACGTTTGCAGACGACACAGCCATTATGGCAATAGGAAAAAATCACGAAGAGGCTTCTGAAAAGCTACAAACCTCCATAGATAGAGTAAACACCTGGACCAGGACTTGCCGTATAAAGCTTAACGAAAGTAAGTCTGTACATGTAGACTTCACCAATAAATTAAAACAGCATATACCTATAAACTATGCCCAGATACCACTTACTCGGCGAAATACATGGGCATGACCCTAGATGCAAGGCTACGCTGGAAAGCCCACGTGAAAAAGAAAAAAAAAAGAGTTTAATCTAAAGTATAGAAAAATGTATGGATTACTAGGAAGGAACTTCAAGTTATCCATTCACAATAAACTGCTTCTTTATAAGCAAGTTTTAAAACCAGTGTGGACATATGGCCTACAACATTGGGGCTGTGCTAGCGAAAGTAATATCCAAATCATTCAACGATTACAAAACAAAGCACTGAGAGACATGGTTGATGCACCTTGGTACTTCCGCAACTGTGACCTGCATAAGGACCTTGAAAAATTGAGACAGTTAATCAAACCATTTCCAAAATCGCAAGACGTCACGAGCAACGACTTCACTAACACGTGAATGCTGAGGCACTCCAGCTCCTCGACAACACCAACTTGACAAGAAGACTGAAGAGGATTAAACCCTTCGAACTAGTATAGTGAAATGAGTGAAAAGTAGAGTATTTGTGCGGTAGTTACACGCAAGAATTAGTGTACTTCAATTATCAGAACCTGAGGTGAACTAGTGAGTAAATAGATCCTTAGTTAAGTTTCAACCTGTAGCAATTTAAATTAGAATCAAATTATTTATTAATCAATGTTATGATCAGATTGTAATCTCAAAAATGTTCAGAGAATTATTCGAGCAAAATAAGTCTGAAAATTTAAGTTCCGAATCTGTTTAGTTCCTGAAACATGGCTAACGTAAGTTCATCCTGTTACACCCTGTATATCAACAACTTGAGATTACAACTAATGTAATGTGAACGAAATGAATGAACACAATTATAATCATAATAGAAAATGCCATAACACAGCATAAAATTGTAACAAAATAAACTAGAAAATAATTAACACATTACAATAGATATCACTGGCCAAACAGTGATTTTATTGTTTCCGTTATTGTAGCAGTTGATTTCATATTTGCTGATATTGGCTCTAGTTTTTATGAGAATGCTTTTTTTTTGAAAAGGTATGAAGAAAAAGAACAAAAAATAAAACTAGAAATTGGCAGACAAGGGAAAAATACCTAAAATTGTAATTATACAAAATATTGATGTATAACTATATAAAATAAAATGAATATAAAACTAAAAGGTGTTTCTAGTAAAAAAAAAAAGAAAACATATCACTACAGATGCTAGGTGAAATGCCGTCTATATGACTTGGTTATGCAGAAAGTGTAATTTAATGCCCATATTAGCACCCATTCTCTTAAAATTGACCATCATATTTCATGGGAATTCTTCATAATGTTCTGCCTTACCCAAGAAGTAACAAAAGAGCACCAACCAGAAGCTGCAACATCACTTATGGCTTTTGGGAAATTCAAGTTATTAATGAGGACCATAAAAAATTCCAGCCTTAACTTTTATTTTATTTTTTATTCGAATAAGCCACCATTCTTAGCCAGATAGTAAAAACGAACTGGTTAACTGTCTGTTAGTAATTGAATTACATTATTGAATTAGGAATTTAAATTCATTAAGAATGAATTTAAGTTTCTGTGTCTTCTGGAGTAAATTTTATTTTTAAGATATCCCTACAGAAAGAGGTTAAGTCCAAAGATCCTACCTCGACCAACCGATTAGTAAAGATAAAGCCGAACTATTCACCAACATTTAACCCAAAATAGGTCGAGCAGCCATCCTGCTGGAACTCAATATCTTGACCTATTTTCCAAGGTAAGACCAACATTATTCTGGGAGGAGAGGTTCTATAGTTTGTGTGAAATTTGTGGGATTTTTTAAATTTTGAAAACTGTTGAATAATGCAAATCGCACTTAGACGTAGTATCTCTTATGCTATACAAATAATTTTGATTTATCGTAACCAGCACCATTTCTTGATTCACTTCGTTATGACGTGTTGTATTACTATTATTGCCTCCATTGCCTTAGTTCATAGCTGCACTAGCTGTATTCTCAAATTTCTTAACAAGCTCCGAAATTGTTGATACATTAGAAATTGGTAAGTTTTAATATTTTACTCTTGTGTAATTGCAGATTGAATAAAATATATATTTTTTTATTTCATTTTAAATCGCGGTTTGAACTTTACATCCTATAATTTTTATAAAATTAATAGGATAGTAAAAAATCGCATAAAACTAAATTAAATGTTAAATCTTTATGTTCGCATCTTACTGTCACCACAATATTTAGATCTTCCAGGATATTTTTTTAGTGTAATGCATTGATATATTTTCAATATTATGTTCAAGGTGGAGCTTCGGAATATTATAATATAAGAGATATCCTTGTCCTTATCGCTAGTTACATCTCAGGTTTTCATTCCTATTATCAATTTTTCCCTGTACTGGAAACTATGACGATTTATTACTTTATTGCACTGTTTTGAACAGTTTTTATATCTTGTTTTGTAAAAATACGATCCGTGTAATGTTTATTCCAAAGTCAACTCGGTTTTAAAATATTGCTCCACACTTCCAATCTATATGCCGAAATTATAAAAAATATAAACAGATAAACAACTCCACATCCGTTCTATTTTGTAGTTCAGCACCTATACACAGTGTGTGCTTTGCACCAAGCGTGCTCTTCAATTAGTTTTATCCAAAAAAACCTTTGCGGAAATAAAAATGTAATTTGATGAAATTGAATGATATACCATCCTCTCTTTAAGTTATGTATTGGTTAAGGCCAAATTAATTAACTAATGCGTAATTAATAATTTGAATTAAAGATAAAAATTACTTAAAAGAATACTTGTCGCGTATGCCTTTTATACTCATAACGAACACGGAAGTTATATTCATATTTATTTTGATTTATTTCTAAATCAAATGTTAAATTTTCACTTAATCTAAAATGTATATCAGTTTTTCTTACTTACCATTAGATTTATTATAACTATAACTTTAAGCATAATTAAGATAACAAGATATTATTTTTCTCGTATGTAGAGTTTAGAACTCTCTTCACATAAACAATTGAGTAAATAGGGTAATTATTATTGTAATCGGAGTTGGTGTATTAGTGGGAATTATGTATTGTCGTATTAAGAAATATAATAAAAACAAAGATTTTACTCAAATTTATATCCATCTAATATTCTTTTTTGTTATTCTTGGAATAAACCTTCAAAATCACATCTTTTTAACACTGATTCGTACAAGTCTCCATACTAGTTTCGTCTTTCTTTCATACAGCGATCATTATCTGTATTTACAGAGGTGGCGTACGGTTTCACACCGAACATCGGACCCCTGAAGTTACCACACAGGTAGGTTGAGAATAATGGTATATTAATAAGTCCCACCAGCGTAGATCTCGAATAAACAAATAAACAATGGTCGACGTTTTATTTGAGATTCGTAGCATGTAAAATGGCTATTTCCATCTCGGAGGATAATATATGCACGCGTACTTGAAGAAAGTTGCTTGCAGGGTGGCATTACTTTCGCTTGTATTTTAAAGGTTATTATCATTGTGGTTAAGCTATATATATAGTAAAAAGGAAGTTTAAATTAAAAGATACAAATATCGCTATTTTAATACGACAAAATATAATCTGAATTTACATAGAAACGATGATATTATTCAATAGATTGTTTCTTTGCCTGTATCCTTGTTTATATAATTTATTGTTACTCAATCAAAATTTAAAATGCCTATTATTCATATTGCTACAAAATTTAGAGAATTTTTATAATCGAATAATATACTAGTAAGATAATTTTGTAAGTATAGTCTGTAGAAAATTATTCCAATATGCCATTATATTGTATTTTGCCAATGACAATTTCTATTATATAAATGTATTCATATACCTAGGTAGATATATCTCCTTTTCCATTGGTACAACTCTAAAACTTGTAGTAATTTTTACCCTGGTAACTTAGTAATATTACCGGTAATGTTTCAAATTTAATATAATGAGTGACGTAAAGTTTAGTTTATTTGTTTTTTGAGGGACTTTTCAGATGTAATAAAATATTTAAATCAGTCCCTAGTT
Organism: Oryctes borbonicus; assembly: GCA_902654985.2. Taxonomy (NCBI): domain Eukaryota; kingdom Metazoa; phylum Arthropoda; class Insecta; order Coleoptera; family Scarabaeidae; genus Oryctes; species Oryctes borbonicus. The sequence goes on along the minus strand of LR736942.1, from coordinate 304,958 downwards.
TTTTGCCAATTTTTAAGATGCAAAAACACATTTTTTCTGGGAAAAGTATGCAATATTTCAGCAAAATTTTTGATATTCATTGACAACTACAATTGTGATAATACCGCTACGTAGCGTATATCTCACAGTATTATCAAAATTAAATTGTAATTTGAACACCATTAATGTTTAGTATATGATCATTAAATATTACCCATGAAAATTATATGCTCATTGAATATTCAAATTATTAAAGTTACTTACAATAGTAAATTTCCAAGACGCCACGAATTTTACCAACACTGTTTTTAGAGTGATCTTATTTTGCGTAATGGTTAAATATCGGCATTGTTCTAATATTATTTAGAATAAAGTGGTTGCTAATACAATTCGAATTAATCTATTGCGCCCGTAGATACAAGTATTTGATATAAATTAATGATTCGTGTAAATATGATAAATATTTACAATGAGAGAAAAAAGTAAGACACTGATTTTTTTATAATTCATTTATTATAAATTTATTTTTTCACAGAAGAAAATATTATGAATACTACGACTTTTTTACGGAGGAACGGGATAGGAAAGAAGAAGAAGAGAACGTATCCAACACCTTAAGTCGAAATGGGTATCCCAAACACACATTGGCTGAAGCAAGAAAAATCAGTACAAGATAACAATCAAAGGAACAGTGGACGCAACACAATAACAACCTTACACTGTATGCACCATACACCAGAAGTCTATCCAAAAAACTCAGAAGAATAGACAATATGTATCGGATTAAAAACTACAATAAAAACAGCAAACACCATCAGATCAATACTAACGGAGACCAAACCGGACAACATAAATAAACGAACTAAAAGCTGTCTACACAAAATATCTTGTGAGTATGGATGTCTATGCATAGGAGAAATTAATAGACGAATAAAAGAGCATAAACCTGGTTCGTCGGGGGAAAACAGACAAATCAAATCTCGCACAACATGCTTGAGAAGAGGACCAGAGAATAAAGCGGTATAACGGATCTATCCTGGAAAAAGAAGACCACCAAACAAGGAGAAAGCTAAAAGAAGTAGTATGTAGAGCTACAACACCAAATGCTATCAGCAATCTTAGCACGGAAATCAAACAAGTCTCCCATTCATCCATGAGTGCGACCAGGGCCACCACAAAGAACAGGACAGATCGGACAATCACTGTGCGGTGAACAATCATATTTCAGTTCCTTCGCAGGATAAAAACAAGCTACTACGCGTACAAGTGTAGCTTAAATATAGGGTATAAACAATAATCTTCTCTCCTTTGCAATAGTTAAGTGATCCGTACGACGAAGAATCAAAGGATAATAGACAATGGTTCAAACCTCACTCAAGGCGCATAGAATCAATAGAAAAATTGGGAGACATATACACATTGCGTAAGAACGATGAGTTTGAGAAGAAGCAGACCTTATCAGGGATACCCTTAAAACGACAGACAAAGGAAATCGCCCCAATAGCAACTCAAATAGATCTTTTAATTGCTATTTCATCAAAACATGTTAGCTATGTATTGCTAAGGCTGCATTTTTCTCATCTGCTGACCATGGTGCTCCAGCTTTGTGGTACAATTGCATTGTAGTTATGCTTCATGAAAATTAAGGTAAACGCTTCAACGGTGTAGAGTCATTGTTATTTTATTCTGATATCCTCTAGCAGACCCTCTATTTTCTGCTGGGAAAATGTGATCTATCTATATGTGATCTCGGATGCGAAAATATTGGTTTTCACTTTTAAAGTAACTCTTGTAGAAGAAATACGCTTTTTTAAATGATGTGATCGTTCATCCTAATTTATCGGTCAATACAGCATATTGGGGAACTTGAATACTTTAATAACTCGCTATCTCGTAAAGTTGTTTTCTCATTAAAAGACCTTTTTCGCATCCAAGATCACATATGTTTATGTACATGCTCAAAATTTTAACTTCATTACTGAGTATTCTGAATTATGTACATTCAGTTTCTTGGAAAACACAATGCAAATTATTTAGTGGGAGCAAAATAATTGAATATCATATTCCTCTTCCGGTAATTGAAGTTATTTGGTATTTCTTTTCTGATGTTTTTATTTTTTCTTTCGGATCATTTTCCGACCCATAATGTTTGTTGTATCAAAACGTTGTTAAATAAATCGCGTTTTTAGTTTCGTTGGGCTTAAGTTTATAACTTCTGCATTGCCTATAAAAAAAATATTTACTTCTGTAACAGCTTAGCAATAACTTCTTGATGAATTCATAAACTATTCTTCATATGCATCAGAATTCTTCATGGGAAATCGAAAGGTACTTAGTCCAGAAAGATTTAAAAGTGTGCACAGTTTGAAGGGGACTATGGTTTACCACTGAAATAAAATTTTATGGTTACCGATATTTTAATATACAGATTTTTTAGGAAACACTAGGGATAGGATAAAATTGTGCTACATCAAGTATAAACAGAACACATCAGAAAATGCCAAAGAAACGCATGTCTGCCGTTCAGGAAGCAGCGACATAAACCGGGTACTGTTCCCCAAAC